>ML276363.1:16555-60264 GCA_005239495.1 Nicotiana undulata | reverse complement strand
TATTGTAAATTATATTATATAATTATTACTTATGTATTGTAATTCAAGTGTAAAACAAAGTTTGGGGGCCAAATGGCTATTTTTTAAACATGCCAAACGACTAGTTTTTGAAATTATAGTCGTTGGCTATTTAAATACTTTTTTTATGTGTTTATATTATATAAGGTTATTTATTGTAAATTATATTATATAATTATAACTTATGTCTTGTAATTCAAGTTTAAACACAAAAAAAATAGTAAAGAGATATTCAAACTTGCACTTATTATAAATTATATTATATAATTATTACTTATGTATTGTAATTCAAGCGTAAAACAAAGTTTGGGGGCCAAATGGCTATTTTTTAAACATGCCAAACAGCTAGTTTTTGAAATTATAGCCGTTGGCTATTTAGATATTTTTTTGTATGTATTTATATTATATTATCTAAGGCTATTTATTGTAAATTATATTATATAATTATGACTTATGTCTTGTAATTCAAGTTTACACACAAAAAAATAGTAAAGAGATATTCAAACTTGCACTTATTATAAATTATATTATATAATTATTACTTATGTATTGTAATTCAAGTAAGTTTCTTCAAATTAATAATAATATTACTTCAAACTTGCACTAACATTGCATAATAAATTAATAGTACATCAAATTAATTTAACAAACTACAAAAAAAAATTGAATTTTTACCGTTGGCCCTGATTGGCCCGGCCCAGGCCCGCCTGCCGGCCCCGGGCTCACGGGTCCAAAATCAAGACCCGCCCCCCCACGGGCCTAAAGCCCCCCAAGACCCGCGGGCCGGTCCGTTTAGCCCGCGGGCCCCGGCCCACCTACCAGCCTTACGCACAACTCAGTCCAGGCAGAAGAGTTATGCGGACCGGAGAGTTCGTGACTTGGCATTTATGGCTGGTGATCGGGTTTTGCTTCGGGTATCGCCTATGAAGGGCGTCATGAGATTCGGGAAGAAGGGTAAGCTGAGTCTGAGGTTCATTGGCCCTTTTGAGGTGTTGCAGCGGGTTGGGGAGGTTGCGTATGAGTTGGCCTTGCCTCCCAACCTAGCAGGAGTTCATCTGGTGTTCCAAGTTTCCATGCTCCGGAAGTATCACGGTGATCCGACTCATGTTTTGGATTCTAGCTCAGTCTAGTTGGACAAGGATCTATCATATGTTGAGGAGCCTGTGGCTATATTAGATAGGCAGGTCAGGAAGCTCAGATCGAAGAATATTGCCTCAGTCAAGGTTTAGTGGAGGGGTCATCCGGTCGAGGAGGCGACTTGGGAGACCGAGCAGGATATGCAGAGTCAGTACCCTCACCTTTTCTCAGCTTCAGGTATGTTCCTATACTCGTTCGAGGACGAACGATTTTCTTAAGAGGGGGAGAATGTAACGACTCAGTCGGTCGTTTTGAGAGTTAGCTCCCTGATCCCCTAATAAATGCTTCTCCCATGTCTATTTATGCTATTGAAACTCTTCGGAGCGTTGAGTGGTGAAATCCGGAGTGATTTTGGACACTTAGTTCTTAAATGTGGATTTTTGCTTTTGAAATAAGGCCGTAGCTAGAACTATGTGAATATGGATCCGGAATGGAATTACGTCGACTCTGTTAGCTCTGTTGGGTGATTTCGGGGTTAGGAGCGTGTTCGGAATGTATTTTCGAGGTCGGTTGTAGATTTAGGCTTGAATTGGCTAAAGTTGGAATTTTGGCGATTTCGGCCGATAGGTGAGATTTTGATATCGGACTAGGAATGGAACTCCGAAAGCGACAACAGGTCCGTAATGTCATTTATGACATGTGTGCAAAATTTGAGGTCATTCGGGTGAGTTTAGACGTGTTTCGGCATCAGATGTGAATTCTAGAAATTTCATAAGTTCTTAGGCTTGAATCTATGCATATTTGATGATTTTGATGTTTTGAGACGTGTTTTTAAGGCTCGACCAAGTTTGAATGAGGTATTAGGGTCAGTTGGTGGTTTTGGTTGAGGTCCCGGGGGCCTCGGATGTGTTTCGGGTGTTCAAACGGGCATTTTGGCCTTATAGACTTAGCTGGTTTTGCTGGTTTTTCACCAGTAGTGTTTTGTTCTCCGCGATCGCAGGTATTACTCCGCGATCGCATAAGGTATATATGGGAGGCCTATGATTTGTTCTTCGCGATCGCACAATGATAACCGCGATCGCAATGCATAGGAATATTGGTCTCCGCGATCGCATAGCATAAGGCTCGATCGCATAGTAGATATTAGGTCTGAGGAAAGGGCCAATGTTTGTTCTCCGCGATCGCAGAACACCATACACGATCGCATATCTTTGAGGGCAGGGGCTCCGCGATCGCAGACCTGTAGGTGCGAACGCGATGAAGGATTTCTGGCACGTGTAAGTTTACCTCCGCGATCGTGACTCGTTATACGCGATCGCATAGTAGAAATGATTGGGCAGTCTTTTAAAAGTCTAATTCCGAGGGTTTATGTTATTTTCACCATTTTTTATTTTTGAGAGCTCGGGAGAGGCT
Source organism: Nicotiana undulata (assembly GCA_005239495.1). Lineage (NCBI taxonomy): Eukaryota > Viridiplantae > Streptophyta > Magnoliopsida > Solanales > Solanaceae > Nicotiana > Nicotiana undulata. The sequence goes on along the minus strand of ML276363.1, from coordinate 57,756 downwards.
ATATTTGGAGGCATTTGCACCTGGGGAACTTGGGTAAGTAATCTCTAACCATTATAGATCAATTTCCATGATTCTAATCTTAGTTTCCACCTCTAATTTCGAAAATCTTGGGTAGAAAGAGGGAAAAATGGGATGAACTTAATTGACCAAATTATTGAGTTTTGATTGGGTGTTTGACCTCCGATTTGAGAGATTCTAATATGGTTAGACTCGTGAGTGAACGGGTGTCCGGAAAATATAATTTTTACCCGATTCCGAGACGTGGGCCCGGGGGACATTTTGGGCGAATTTCCTAATTTCGCGTATTAGCTTCGAATTAATTAGCTATTTTGTTCCCCTGAAGTGATATTTACATTATACAATCGAATTGAATAGATTTGGGCCACCCGGAGTCAGATACTCGTGGCAAGAGCGTGGTATTGAGTTGATTAGCGCAGTCGAGGTAAGTGGCTCGCCTAACTCTGTGTTGGGGATTTCCCTTAGGCATTTTTATATTGATTTTACTATGCGGATGCCGTTTTTCATGGTTTCTAAATTTCCGTTTTTCCTCCCATGTCATAACTCATTTTATTCCTATATTACTGCTTCATGTTATAACTGATTAGTTAGCATAGGAATGAGCATGCCTACCTGTTTTCATTGAATTCCCCGTATTTGCTACTATTTTCTCCATGCTCAGGTAGTTTTACCTTATTCTTGCCTATTGTTATCTTGAATTGTTTAATTATGCCGTATCCGATAGCATTCTGCATCTCATATTTAAATTGGGACTACAGACCGAGATCCGAGAGCTTTTCCCCTGTACTGCACTGCATATTTAAATTGGGACTACGAACTGAGATCCGGGAGCTTTCCCCCTGTACTGCATAGCATATGGGACTACGGACTGAGATCCGAGAGCTTTTCCCCTGTACTGCACTGCATATTTAAATTGGGACTACGAACTGAGATCCGGGAGCTTTCCCCCTGTACTGCATAGCATATGGGACTACGGACTGAGATCCGAGAGCTTTCCCTCTGTACTGCATTGCATATTGCTGTTGAGATATATGTTGTGCTGAGCCGAGGGCTTTTCTTTATTATTTCTTCTAGTTTTCCTTTAAACTCTGCTTATTTTAGCTATTTATATGTCATTGTTCAAACTTATAACTGTCTTATTTTCAAACTCAGTAGAGCCTTAACCTGACCTCGTCACTACTCGACTGGGGTTAGACTTGGCACTTACGGAGTACCGAATGTGGAGTTCTTACGTCCTTTCATGCGCATGTTTTCCCCATGTGCAGATCCAGGTACCGGTACGCAGCGTTTTGGCTAGGAGTACTACAACACTTGCTCAGGAGACCGCGAGGTAATTCTGCCGCGTCCGCAGAATCTCACGTGTCCCAATCTACTCTACTATAGGCATAGGAGATAGACATATACGCAATTTCCTTATTTCGTTGTATAGAGCTATAGTTGTATAAAGCTTGTGAATTGGTGATATTCCGGGTTTTGGGAGAGTGAAAGTTGTAAATGTCAAGCGACTTAAGTTATATAGTTATTGCTACATCTTTATTGTTTATTTCTGTGTTGTCTTATTTTCCGCATAATTTAGGCTTACCTAGTCGTAGAGACTAGGTGCCGTCACGAGACCGTTCGAAGGGTAAATTCGGGTCGTGATACTACTTTATTTTAATTGACTTAACCATAATGCAAAATTTATATATATATATATATATATATATAAAGATTAATCCAAATAGTCGGATACCTAACTGTTTAAACTAAAAATAGCCAATGAAAGTATAATATATGCATAGCTTATGTATTATATATGTATACTTATGTATAAGCTATACTAGTGTTTATGTACATGTTTCACACGTAACTCTCCGACTAAGTAGAGAAAGATTTTTTTCAATTTAAAGAGAAAGTAAAGTAAGAGAATAAATTTAAAAGTATACGATAAAATAAACACTACTAAAAGTGAACAATGTTAATTTCATGAAATCTGTATACGGTCAAAATTAGAAAGTCCGATTTCAAAGTACCTTATTGCCGCAAGCTCGAGTTCGGCCAACTCGAAGTAAGGGTCGAACCCGATTTGAAGATGCACACCTCGAGGGAGAAAATCGAAGGTCTGACACGGTCCACCTCGAGACAGTACCATTTCAATGACACTCAAGTAAAAGCAGGAATCTCTCAAGGACATGTGGATCAGGACGTAAATTGTGGGATAAGATTTCAATTATTTCATCATCACTATTTTCTATCCTCCTCATCCTTGTTCTTCTTTTCTATTTTTTCATTTCTCTCTCACCCATGAAATTAAGAATGAGCGTTTTTGGACCGTTGTCCATGAATATATCATTTTCTTATTGAAACTAATGTTCTTTAATGATATAAGTAAAGATGAACCAATTAAATTGATATGAGTTAATTTATCTCGTGTTTATATTTCTTTATGGTAGTTAATGAATGCCTAGTCTAAACTGGTTATTTTCATACATTTGTCTCCTTTGAAAACTAAACTCTAATTACTCAGGTATGTATATTTAAGTAATGATGATATCTATTTTTTTCAATTCAATTGGAGCAACATTATAGTTACATTAAAGTCCTAACTACAAGATCACATGCCTGATTCCTAGAACTAACAAATTTGCCTTACGATTTCCATTTTTTTTTAAAACGCGATCTTAATTCTTAGAAATCTGTGTATACACACTCAATGGCTCACTTAATATGTTGAATTTCATCACGTTAATTTATCCACCATACTAATGCTTGGTGTTCTTATAAACTCTTTTTAGTGAGCGTAAGAATAATTAGTCTATAATTTAGTACTCAGAAGTTCCAATTACACGGGCGTCCTATTTGGTTGTCCCCATTTAATCTATACCCATTTTTTTTAAAAGTTTTAATTTGTATCCACTTTTTAAACAACTTCAACCTCCTTTATCCTCCTCCTTCTCCTCGTTCGTTTTCCACTTCTTCTTCTTCTTCTTCTTTCTTCTGCTGCTGTTGGTGCTGCTATAAAACTTCAGTTCATAGGGATGAACTTTCTGTTGAAGATTAATGTTTGCTGCTTATGTACTTCGACCAACCTAATAACTTCCAAACAAATAAAGTTAAGAATGCTGAAGTTCAGCATATATAAACAAAAACTCCAGCTCCTAGAATGCTGAAGTTTAGCAAATACAAAATAAATTTCAGCCCTGAAGTTCAGCAAATAGAGAACAAAACTTCAGCTACTAGAATGCTTAAGTTCAGCAATTACAAACAAAAACTTGATCAAATAGAGAACAAAACTTCAGCTACTAGAATGCTTAAGTTCAGCAATTACAAACAAAAACTTGATCAAATAGAGAACAAAACTTCAGCTACTAGAATGCTTAAGTTCAGCAATTACAAACAAAAACTTCAGCCAACACTTGGTTCATCAATTTTTACTACTTCAGGCCCGTCTACTAGAATGCTGGAGTTTGCATGATTGTCTTTGCTACTTCATGCCCGTATGCCTGAAGTTACGTGAAAAGTAGGTATGCTTGCAATTTTTTTTACAAAGCGAATATAAGTTAAAACATGACCCAAAAAGCGGGTATAGATACAAATACCCCAATTTTAAAGTACCCTTGAACTCCATTCAAAATATTTATTATGGTTCCTATGTTAAATTGTTAATTAGTTTAGTAATGCCCCCTAGCTCTTTCTTGATTTCCTTCTCCCTTAATTTAATGAACCTAGTATATCATAAATAGTTATTGGTGTAAGGTCATCTTAATTAGAATTTTAAGACATTTTCATATCGAGCATATCATCTAACAACATGCGTTCTTTGTATTCTGTAATTAGTTCACAGTTACAAATTAAACGTAAGTGTAGACAATAAATTTATGTTGAGAGAATAAAAAGTGTAGACAATAAATTTATGTTGAGAGAATAAAATCAAGACTGGAAAATATCGTAATAGTCGTAGTATTTGATTTCATAATTTGAGTGTTACAATCTCTATGATTCCTCTGATTCTTTTTTTCAACAGTAAATAAAAGAGCCTCCAAGCTTAATCTTGAATTTTATTTTATTTTAATCGAAGTGCTTAAAGCTTGATCTTTTAGAACACTTGAATGCTTGCAGCTTTTAAACTTGATCTTTTAATCTTTAGAACACTTGAATGCTTGTAGCTTTTAGAGAAATCCGCAGCGTTTGATCCACGAGCTCCCTCTTGCTTCTTGTTATAACTTCTGCTGTCCTTTCTGAGTTATAAAGACCCCTATTTATAATTGTGGGAGGGAAGGGTTATGATAAGAACAAATTCTTTTCGACCAATCAAATTGAAGTGTGACAAGGCCACGTTTGATTTGCCAGAACATGTCAATTGTACACGTGGCGCGGTTTCATTGGCCTTCTAATGTGACTTGGCATGCCTTGTTATTTTGACACGTGTCACAATCCTATGACTCTTCCGTTTGACTTGGCGCGCCACGTTGACACGTGGCACCAAACTGGGCCTCTAGGAAGATGACATCCTGAGTTTAATGAAGTGGGCTCATCACTTTAGCCCAATTAAATGGGTTAGCCCAATGAATTAAGATTTATTTATTTAATCCATGTATATTAGACTTAAATAATTAATTCAATTATATTAAACCACAATATTTATTTGGACCAATATATTTTAAATTTAAAATATAGTCAAACTATTTTATGAATTTAATTTTAATAAAAATTTTATGCCTACAGTAGGTCCAGAAGTCTTGCTGTTCATAATTTTTCTATTTCAAATCTTGATTTTTTAATTATTTCATGGTATGAATTTTGTAAAAAGAACAAAATTAAGTGCATCCTAACATATACTATTTCTAGCTTTGTAATTTTCTTGTAAGTTTTTTGTATGTATTTGAAACTTCAAACCCGTGTAATATAAGATTTCATATATCCAAAAAGCTAAAATTGAACTCTTATTTTACTAAGAGACGGATTCATTCCTGAACAAATTTTAAATATTTCATTATTACTATAGTAGATTTATAAGAGTATTATATTTTTATTTGTTAAAGAAATTATTATTATACTTAATAAAAAATATAGAAATTTACATTGTGTATTAAATAAATCTTTTGTTGGGCTAGATTTTCTCTTTCTCCTATTGCTTTTTTAATTTTCTATATGAAGGATTTGCAAAAATAAAATAAAATAAAAGTTGCTATTATGAATAGAAAATGAAAGAAACTTGAGATTTTATAATTTCGTATGATAAGGAATGTGTTTTGTTGATGTATTTTTCTAATCCAAGTAGATAATTAGTAGCCGATCTTTAGGCAACAAAATTCAAAGGTAGTACTTAATTAAAATTCTATTTCTAAGTATTTTACCAAATTAACCTATTAATTTTTGTATTTTAAGGTTATTTTAGTTAATTGTATTCATGCTTTTATATTTATAATAAAATAATACAAATATAGATATATGAATAGAAAAAATAAATAGTCAATAATTTTTAAAAATAAAAAGAACGTCTATGAGATTTTTTAGTAAAGGTATTCCAAGAAAAAAGATACTAGAAATGAATGTTAGAAGACTATGAGATTTTTTAGTAAATGTATTCCAAGAAAAAAGATAGAAATGGATGGGAGAAGACAAAACTTGGTATCTTACATGGATCACTGTTCCCTGTCGTTTTATAATGTATCGTATTGTACTATATTGTATTGTATCATATTGTTTAATGAATACAATGTTTGGATAGATTGTATTGTTTGTTGTTGTTAAATAATATTTTGATGTTTGGTTTGACTGTAGCGTACTGTATTGTAACTGATAAGTTTACTAAAATACCCTCAATTGTTTTAAATATTTAATTTATCAAGAATTACACATAAAAATCATTTACGAAAACTCCTTTCTATTAATTTATCACTAATTATACCTTATATATAAATTAAGTAATTAAATTCATGCAAATTCTATCGAAAATAGTTGAACAAGTTACTAATATTAAAAAAAATAATTAGTATACTATATTCATAATTAGATCATGATAATAATTTTTTTTTAAAAAATATTAAGTAGACTCCATTCAGACAAAAGTAAAATAAAACCTTTACCTGAAAAGTATGGAGAAGCGGCAGAAGAACAAAACGAGTTTTCACGTATGTAGGTTATTATATAGTTAATATTTGGAATGTTGTCTTTGAGAATTTATATAGATTATTAGACTTCACGTAGAATTCTATTATAGAATTATACGAGAAAGAGACTTTGCTATCATTTAAAATAAAAAAAGTAAAGGATAAAATAAAATTATAAAGTAATAAGTTAAGGCATAATTGGAAAGAAAAATAGAAAACAATCCCACCACACCAAATCGATTGTTTCAAAAAATGGGACTTTACATTGTTATGAAACAATTGATTTAACAATACAATACAACCAATTTTAACTAAACAATCAAAACAAACATTATTGCGATAAAACAATACAATATTATACAACGAGTAACAACAATCCAAACAAGCTGTTAGTCCTAGGTAAGGTGGGATGCTTAATCTTAAATGGAACACAAGTCAATGTTATACCGACCGCGCATGATTGATAAGAGTAGTATTATTACCGTGTCTTCACTCTTTACCAAGGCTGAACGGGTCTTTTACCTAATTAACGTCCTGTAGATTTAGGCGAGGAAGTCCAGTAGTCTTGGTCTTCTTGGTCGTTCCTCTCCCCCGATCTATTCAATCGATCTGCACTTTTGATTTACTCTGTTTGGCATATTCATATAGTGGGTGGAATGGCGAGGAGTAGATCATCTTCCACTACTTTCAGGTACATTAATCCGGCTTACTATCTGAAACGGCCAAAGCGTCTGGCTTTGCTCTTCATCGTTTTTGTCTTCGCCACCTTCTTCTTTTGGGATCGACAAACTTTAGTCCGTGATCATCAGGTTCTTCTCTTCATTTTCCATTTGTTTCACCATCCTTTTATTTTCCTTGTGGAATTCATGTCTAATTTTGGTGTCAAAGTTTGTAAATTACAAAACAACTATATTCTTTGTGCTTTTTTGCAGGAAGAGATCTCTAAGTTGAATGATGAAGTGATGCAATTGCGAAATCTGGTTAGTGGTTATCTGAATTATCTATAGCTGTGGAATTTTTTATTTTAATAATCAGCCTACTGTCTTCAATTCTTTTGTGGCTGCCATTCCTCTTCTTGCTTTGTCGGGGAACTGTATGCTAGAGCGTCTTTTATTATGTGCCAGTACAAAGTTGTAATTACTCGAGCTACCTCCTCTTCTTCCTTCTTCAAATTGGATGAGGTTGAGAATCTGATTAAATACTTGTAATTGGGGGAAAAAAAGATAAACTTACTAATTCATGTTAGATTTAACATCTGTGTTTTAATATAGGAAAAATATTAATGTCTAGAGGGATTTATATGGCCAGCTGTGTTATGAAGCCTGAATTTGGTTCGCTTAGCGAAGAGCTACCATGTACCACCTTTACCCCTACTTAATACCTCAATCTGCTTCAGTTAGCTCAGGGCTCGTGCTGCAGTGTTGGGCCCTATAAATGGGCTTGGAGTTTAAAAAATATTTGTGGCATTAAAGCTTAGGACCATCTTACCATGTTTAGATATTATAGGAAATGAAAAAGCAGAAAAAGTCGAGCTACAACCTGGCAAACAGAAAAGGAACTCAACTAAATTAGTCTTAAGAAGGTGATACATCTGGCTGAGCTCAAACCAGGATGTAAAGATTAGCAGATGGACTTACCAAACAAGAGATGGTGGATGTAGTAAGAGTCAAGATGTCACAATTTTCCTATAGTGCACCATAGGTCAGCGTCTTTTGTGTTATTCCCTTAGCATTAAAGGGAGAGGTAACAGTAGGTAGCAAAAAGTCGTCGCTGAGGCATGCAGAATGCTTCCTTGTTGGGGTTAAGGAGAACTCGAGGAGTGTTCAAGTAGACTTGAGAGTACCAACACCCAATGGCTTAAAATGATGGGACAGAATACTATACACACACACACACACACACACACACACACATATATATATATATATATATATATATATATATATATATATATATATATATATATATATATATATATATATATCTATGTGTAATGAAACTTCATGAAAATATCTATGTGCTATGTACTTCTTTTCTTGTCCGTCTTGTTTGTCTAAAAGTTTGGTGGTTTGGTTTATATTTTCTGGAAAAAGAAGTACAAAAAATGGATGTAGCTAGTTATGACTTATGCCAGTATTATTTTAAAGGGTGCTTGCTTCGTAGTTTACCCATCTTCTGTTGTTTGCAGTATAGCATTCAAGCTTTTGATTTTAAATAATCAACTTGTTTGCATTTATTTTTGATACTGTTTTAGCTGGAAGACTTGAAGAATGGTCAAGTCATGCCAGGTGAAAAGATGAAATCTGGTGGCAAAGGTGGTCATGCAGCAAAAAATATGGATTCACCAGATAATATCCTTGATGCTCAGCGAAGGGAGAAAGTGAAAGATGCTATGCTTCATGCTTGGAGTTCTTATGAAAAATATGCATGGGGTCATGATGAATTACAGGTTTGGATGTTACTTCAAATAAGTTCTTTTTTGTGTTGTTAATGTTGCCTTTGTTTTGTTGTATCTTGTGACTTCGCATATTTTGTTGCCTCTTTCCTTTTTGTGTGTTAAGGGGAAATGGGGTATACTAGATGATTAGTTAAATACTTAATTAAATGAGTTGTAAATTTAAAAAACTATTTAAAAATTAAATGAGTTAGTTCATAGTTGTCAATTGACGTTCTCCATTACCTTTTCTTTCTTTGTTATTTAATTTTCCTAAGTGCTATACCTTTTGTTGACTAGATAAGCATGTGACACTCTAGTTTTTCAGTTACTATTTTCTGTAGGTTAGTTTGCAGCAGCAATGGAAAAACTACGCCTCAAAAATATTAATCATCTTGATCTAGTTTGCTCTATTTGGGCCCATGTCATGTCAACCTTCAATAGTTTGGGGTTTTCTAACTGTAGAGATTCTCTGCAATTCCTAGTAACGTACTCTTCTTCTTTTGAGAAAAGTAACACATATTCAAACTTTTTGTTTATTATGTTACTCATTCCATTCCATTTCATGTTCCGGTGTTTGACTGGGTATTGAAGTTAAGAAATAAGGAAGACTTTTTACACGTAATACAAATATATACAACATACCAAAATGACCTTTACTATTAACATCTAAATGAAAGGAGGCAATTGTTTAAGTGTGTGACCATCTCATCTAAAAGCTTATGATAGCTTATGATGTTGGAAAGAACACATCTTTATATACTTAATCATGTTTTCAACACCCCCTCACGTGCATGCTTGATTCTTTTTGATGAGTCAAGCACGTAATATTCTTTTTTGATATTGGGTGGTGGTGAGCCTGCTCTAATACCATGTTGAAGTGTGTGACCATCTTATCTAAAAGCTTAAGCTGTTAGAGAGAACACACCTTTATATACTTTATCATGTTTTCAACAGTAACTTACCTTGCCTTCCTGATAAAAAAAAGGTTACCTTATCCTCCCTAAGAAGAGGTTGTAAGAGTTCCACATACCACTTATTTTTTCTATCTCCTAATAAAAAAATAGTTTTTATATCAAGTGGGGTCCTAAGAAGTAAGCGTAAAATGAGAGTAAATTGTTTGCAATTACAAAAATGTCTCACTCTTTTCTGGATAGACTAAAAAGGAAGAACTGCCACATAAAATGGGACAGGAGTATATGTTCGTTTTTTCTTGTATCCTGACCAAGTATATTGATTTAGCATGTTTTGATGCTCTGGATATTACAAATGATTATGAAATAGCAATTACATAAGTGGCTAAGACTTGGCCTTTTACTTTATTCTTTTCTATGGTATGTTTTGACATGATACTCTAGATATTTATGAATTATTGGGAGTGTCCTGGTAGTGAGGATAGCAATTTCATCTTGCAAAGTTAATGCGCGTGGGTTTTAAAATACAGACCCCTTTATGCTACCTAAACGGAAGAACTTCAATGTTCTGATTTTGCTTAACATTTGGTTGATTTAAAATTAAAACAAAAGTACACCTGCTACAAGTTTCCCGAGAAGCTTTGATGTCAAATTAAAATTAGAGGAAGTTTGGGGTTCAGGCTGTGGAGTTATATTTCTCAAAACTGGTCTGCTTTATGCTGAACCAGTTTGTTATCGATAAAAGTCGTCTAGCTCAGAAGTTCACTGAAAATATAGACTTGGACATGGATAAACGTTTTTTCTGTCCACCTTTGCTGCTACTTGTGTTAAGAACAATATGTTCATGGAAAGACACGTTTCTTACTTTTCCTTGAAGATTTAGATGCTACTGTCTTTGTAATTTACATAATCAGCACTTTCTTTGGTGATATGATGTAACAATTTTTTTACCTATAGAAGGATATTTTTTCTGATAGGTAGCAGGATATAGTATCCCTTTGTATGTAATCTTATTTTACTCTCTTTCTTCTTTTCTGTCTAAACACACACTTCTAGAAAATATTGACACAAAAGTTCGTACCTTGCAGCTTCAGTAATGTTCCTATCATACCCTTGAGGCTGACTTGAATGATTGTATTTATGGAAAATAAAAGGTATATATAGGATAGGGTAACTGATTCTTGTTGATTTGTCGATGTTGGCTTTTGATCATGTGCTATAGTTTTTTGACAACCAGAAAGGAAATGATTGCATGAAATCTGATGGACATATCCTTTTTATTTCGTTTAAAAATGAATATTTTTAGAAGTTGATATACTTGCCTTGATTCTGCTGTTGGTTTCTGCTATGTGCTTGTCGTACATTTTACATTACTTCTTTAGTGCACTTATGCAAAATTACTTAACTATTATGCTGAAAATGTCCCATCTCAGCCGCAATCAAAGAATGGTGTTGACAGTTTTGGTGGTCTTGGAGCAACCTTAATAGATTCTCTTGACACACTATATATCATGGGCCTGGATGAGCAGTTTCAGAGAGCTAGAGAGTGAGTTTATTCTCTTCCTCTTCTAGAATCATGTGTATTACTTATGGTCCTTGTTTTGTCCGCAGACAAGAGAAAAATGTTGAACTAAATATAATGAAACCAAAAGCAAGACACTATGTGTGTTTTCGCTATTTTAAAGTTAAAATGCAACTGCAATTGGTCAAGTACTTGTCAATTTGCCGTTTACCTTGTTGTTTCCTCCCTTTTGCCTGTGCGTGTGTATGAGAGAGAAAGACATAGAGAAAATAGTTTTCTTCATTCATTTGTAGATTTGATGCCTTGGATCTGACCATTGCCAGACGTTGAAGTGTTAATTTTATCACTTCCAGTTTCCTTCTTGTTATTAAGCATATTTGCTCTAATCTATTGAATAGTTTTTGCAAAGATGCAGTATGTTAGGTATTTAAACTTTTCACATGTAATTGTTTTGAACGAATTATTCCACGTGGCTAACAGTGGCTAACACTTTACTGATGGCAGATGGGTTGCGAACTCCTTGGATTTCAACAAGAACTATGATGCAAGTGTTTTTGAGACAACCATAAGGTTGCTTTATAAGGTTTAATATGAGTTTTTATGAGTTTTCGTTATCCTTTCTCAGCTTCAATGATATAGCACCATGATTCTTGTATGGTTAATTATGTTTTTCAACAACTCAGGGTTGTAGGTGGGCTTCTTAGTACATACGATCTATCTGGTGATAAGCTTTTCCTTGATAAGGCTCAAGACATTGCTGACAGACTGTTGCCCGCATGGAATACAGAATCTGGCATCCCTTACAACATTATCAACTTGGCACATGGGAATCCACATAACCCTGGGTGGACAGGGGTAAGTTTGAACTCTAATAAATTGCAGTTAATTTCCCCCCCTGCTGAGTCTGCGCCAATATCTTCTGGCAAAGAGGATGGAGGGATCAGTTATCCCAGAAAAAGGCGTGTGGATGTGATTAATACTGTATGTGACAAGTTATTAGATTTGGTGTCCTGATTCTTATGTTCCCTGAAGATTGTGGAGGGAACCCGACATAGGAGAAGAATATATATCTGTTGGGAGGTTTCTGAAGAAGAATCCTCTCTTGAAGTTTCCTTATAATATGTTCAAAGAACATTTAGTTTGCTTCTCTTTGTTCTTTTGCTCTCTTCCCTGCATTCACCTCCCCCTTTCTTTTCAAAGAACTTGTATTCTTACCCGTTTTGCGTTCATATTGACTGATCTGATAGTGATCTTTCTCCTGGAACTTGTCAATATTGCTTATAGTTTCTATAGATTGTGTTTCTCCAGAGGTGGTTTGTGCATTTATTTGAAATTATTGTGCTCTTTGCTGTCAGGGTGATAGTATCCTGGCAGATTCTGGTACTGAGCAGCTCGAGTTTATTGCTCTTTCGCAGAGGACAGGAGACCCAAAATATCAACAAAAGGTATGCCTGAGAAAATTTCTTAAAATTCAAACTAGTTCATATTCTCATAAAACTACAATATGAAAATTGGTATTGTGTGAAATTGGTTAAGCTACCGACTGTTGGGTCAATCTTCCCGTGTGATGAAAGGTGTATGTTCCTATTTCAGGTGGAGAATGTTATCTTAGAACTTAACAAAACTTTTCCAGATGATGGTTTGCTTCCAATATACATTAATCCACATAAAGGCACGACATCATACTCAACTATAACATTTGGGGCTATGGGTGACAGGTAAATGACCTTCGTTTGTCCATTCTAGAGTGATGCCTGTGAAAACCTGATTATCCCCAAAAGAAAAAAAAGAGGGGGGAGAGTCTTTATCCTATGCATTTGTGAATTGGCATTTAGAGCTTCCATGTTTTCTTTTCATATGAGAAGTTAGTAAAAGATGTTTTTATTTCAGCTTTTATGAATATTTACTCAAGGTCTGGATACAAGGAAACAAAACTGCTGCTGTGAGTCATTATAGGTAAGCAGCTTAAGTTCACTTCTGTCTATTTCGCTTCAGATACTGTTGTCCTTTTAAAGCTTTAATTCAGGTGTTTCGCTTGATGGTTCCTGTAGGTCTAAGTGCATATATTAATGCTTAAACACTTCCTCAGCCTGTATCAAATCTGATCATGTGCTGCGGGAATGCATAGAGATATTTGTTGACGGTGTTTACATATTTGGAGCATTTTAGATTTTCAAGTAAGAAAAGCCAAGAACAAGGAAACCAAAAATTTGCACTAAGGATAAAAAAAATGAAATATGGTGTCACGGTGAATATATAATATCATAGCAATATACTACAACAACAACAACAACAACAAATCCAGTAAATTCTCACGAGTGGGGTCTGGGGAGGGTAAGATGTACGCAACCTTACCACTATCCTGAAAGGGTAGAGAGGCTGTTTACGATAGACCCTCGCTAAAAAAAAGATGGAAAGAAGTAATGGCAACAAGTAGTAACAACAACAAGATCAAAAGAAGACTAAAGCCAACATAGCAACTAAATGGTTGGTAATAATAGCAATCTAAGAATAAAAAGATATCAAACTAACACTAACGCTATCAGGCAGAAGACAAAAGGAAACACTCGACTACCTACTAATTTTCTACGCTAATCCTCGACCTCTACACCCTCCTATCAACGGTTATGTCCTCCGTAAGCTCCAAGTGCGCCATGTCCCGCCTAATCACCTCTCCCCAATACTTCTTTGGCCTACCTCTACTTCTTCTCATACCCACCAAGGCTAACCTCTCACACCTCCTAACTGGGGCTTCTGTGCTTCTCCTCTTAACATGCCCGAACCATCTCAACCTCGCATCCCGCATCTTATCTTCCACGGGAGCCACTCCCACCTTATCCCAAATAACTTCATTCCTAATCTTATCTTACTTGGTATACCCGCACGTCTATCTCAACATCCTCATTTCAACTACTTTCATCTTCTGGAGTCCGGACACGAGAGTTCTTGACCGGCCAACACTCTGCCCCATACAACATAGTCGGTCTAACTACTACTTTGTAGAACTTACTTTTAAGTTTCAGTGGCACATTCTTATCACACAAGATACTGGAAACGAGCCTTCACTTCATCCACCCTGCTCCATTACGATGCGTGATAATCATCCATCTCCCTATCACCGTATATTATAATAAATTTGTCATGTCAAGGAAAACATACGTAGCAGCAAGGATGGTGCATTGCCTATTTATCGTTCTTGCTCGGGAGCCAAAACAAACACGCTTGCTACCTAAAGTACTGGACCTTCGACCATACATTCTACCTTTGTCGAATCGGAACCAACACCACTACATTGCGCTTGAACAGTTGAGGGCCGCCAACCAACTACTTTCGTGCACCGATATAGATTCTTTCTTTGTACCTGGTCCAGCCTCACAACCCTTCGCGGGTTGGTAAGCGACCGAAAGAATGGACAACAACGTAATTACATAGATATGGCTTCTCCTCTCTCGCGCGGAGGCTTCTCTCTAAGGCGGAAGTCCCCTATCGATGTATTTTTACATCTAACAACTTCGGCAGATCGCTTAGCCTTGTTCATCTTCGGTGCAAGAGTGCTCGATCAGTGAGCTATTACACACTCTTTCAAGGGTGGCTGCATCTAGGCAAACCTCTTGGCTGTCTCTGCATCCCTACCTCTGTTATTACTGATCAAACATTTAGGGGCCTTAGCTGGTGATCCAGGATGTTTTCCTATAGACGATGAAGCTTATCCCCCACCATCTCACTAGCCGACCTTGACCCCTATTTTTTTGAGGTCAAATCTAGTATTTCAGAGTTTTCCACAATTTGGTACTGCCCTCGCGGCCCGCACTGACATAGTACTTTACCCCTAGATGTCTGGTCAACTGACTTGTGTATCAAGCCTCACGTCAATGTCTGCTTCTTTGCATTCCAAATACCCCATCTTGATCCTGCTATACTTAACAACAACAAATACTCCTAAATTGAAGCTAGTTGAGTAATTTTGATGATATTTCACAATCAGGCCCGAGTAAACTTAATTATGTTTTAGCTCGTTCCTCACGTGCGTGCTTAATTTCTTTTGATGATCCAAACACATGAAAATTCTTTTTGGTCTTTTAGTAATGAGCCAAACATTTAGGAGGTGCGAGAGGTTGACCTTGGTGGATATGATGAGAGGTAATGGTAGGCCAAAGAAGTATTGGGAGATATGATTAGGCAGGGCATAGCACAAATTAAGCTTACCGAGGACATGATCCTTGATAGGAGGGCGTGGAGGTCGAGAATAAGGATAGAAGGTTAATGGATAGCCGAGTGTTTTCCTTTTTCTTTCCCATACCGGTAGTATTAGTGTTAATATGGTATCTTTATATTCATAGATTTCTATTACTACCTATTGTTTGATATCTATCTTTCATTTCGGTTTTCTTAATATCTTGTTGTTGTCACTGCTTATTGCCACTCCTTCTTTTCATCATTTTTTTAGTCAAGTGTCTATCGGAAAGAGCCTCTCTGCCCTCCCAGGGTAGAGGTAAGTTCTGCGTACATACTACCCTCCCCAGACCCCACTTGTGGAAAGTCACTGGGTTTGTTGTTGTTGTTGTATTTATTCCATCACTTTACGAGGTTCTGTGGAAGCACATTGGATAATGCGCAGAAAATTCTATGTTGTGGCGTTATATTTTCTTTTAATGATGGTGGTATCCAGACCAGCTAGCTTGCATGGTTGCTGCTTTGCATAATTTTTTGATAAATTTTTCTATGGCACATTTATACTATTCTTCACATATATTTTTTACTGGTTCTAAGCTTCAAAAACTTTTTATTAATTTTCTCGCCAGAACACATTAGGAGTAGTCAAAGTGAGGTAGCTGGAGCCTGTAGTATTAAACTCGTTTATGCTCCTAAGACTCTTTCTCTAATTGGAAGCTTTAACTAAATTTTACGGTGGTATTTGACGAGAGTTTGAACTTGAAATTTCAGATCTAAGAACTGTGAGTACTAGTGGAATTTGTTATAAGTGGTTGCTCTTTCCCTTGATTCCTTTTCCTTTTCTAGTGCTAGAATGCAGGAAGAGGAAATTGGTTATAGTGGAAATGGTTGTGCTATAAGTGCTTAGCTAGAACAAAAATGGATCTGTGATGTGGAAAAGAAAGAATTATGTTTGATGCATAAAGCCTTTCTGAGACTTGAAAAGATTTGAAATATGAAGTGATTTTGTTAACTTATTTATATTTCTTTTACAAAATTTTGCATTCCTCTGTGTTCCTCCATATAAGTCTTCCACTAATTTTGCAAGCAGGAAAATGTGGGAGACATCAATGAAAGGTCTTTTAAGCTTGGTCCGGAGAACGACTCCTTCGTCTTTTGCATATATTTGTGAGAAGATGGGAAGTTCTTTAAATGACAAGGTGATGCGTTGGTTTTTGAAGATATTTGGGGAATCTGAGATGTGTTAATTCTTGACTCTGTTTTATTTACCCTTTTGGATTTTGTGCAGATGGATGAACTTGCATGCTTTGCTCCTGGGATGTTAGCTTTAGGATCATCTGGTTATAGCCCTGATGAGGCTCAGAAGTTCTTATCATTGGCTGAGGAGGTAGTATTAACTCACAGAGCATCATTAGGGAATGTGATTTTAGGTTCCTATTTGCGAAATGATCTCCATAAGCCCCAATTCGTATGTGTGCCACTATGTTGATTGAAAGTGATAATAAGAAAGAGGTATATCTACAGTCATATGCAGGAAAATTGCGTCAAAAGACCTATACTTCTCGGAGTTAATGTGGATGTAGCTAAAAACAATACACAGGAAAGGATCCATATAAGCTAATTGGGATTAAAGATCCATAGAGTTCTTATGTTTGCTGTTACTCCTTTTTATTTTGGTTGAAGATTTATGTAATTGTTTAACTATAAGTGTGAGATTTAGAACATCTAGTTTTAGTAAACCCCTGATAGTATTGATGAACCCTAAGTTATTATTGGAATGAAATGGGTTTAAGTAGAGCATAATGGATACAGAGAATTCATATAATCAACTCTTTACTAGTTTAGGTTTGAGGTTTAGTTAATTGATTAATTGATTTGAGAAGTGGTCTCCGTCGAAAAGAGTTTTAGGTTTTAGTTCAACTTTTGAGCATTAGTGATGGTGGGCTGTGGGCAATGTTCTCCTAACAGCAGATGTTTGCTTTCATTGGCTGTTATATTTAGCTGGGGGTGCTGAAAGGTGAAGTGTGGGATAAGAACCAAGTGTTAGTGACTCTTAAATGTGTTAGGGGGCTGAGTGTTGGTCTTTAGGTTGTGCTTGCCTCTATGATTTGACTTGACTTTCATCTATAAGTTTCCCTTTCACATGATGGGAAGGCCCAGAGGATCAGTGGTTCATTCTATAGAGCCTGCAGTGACTGCAGTATTGTTTCTTATTGCCTGAAAGTTCTAGTATTGCTTTTTTGCTGAATATCTTAACCTTCTCTTGCAGCTTGCTTGGACTTGCTATAACTTTTACCAGTCAACACCTACAAAACTGGCAGGAGAGAACTATTTTTTTAATGCCGGCCAAGTCAGTTTTTTCCTTTTAGTTCATGGTGATGTTTGTTTTGTTTGCTTATGGTGATAACTTATTTAAATTGTTCATCCTGTTTAATGCTCTTCAGGACATGAGTGTGGGCACATCATGGAATATATTAAGACCAGAGACAGTTGAGTCGCTGTTTTACCTCTGGCGTTTAACAGGAAACAAGACATACCAAGAGTGGGGTTGGAACATATTTCAAGCATTTGAAAAGAACTCAAGGATAGAATCTGGATATGTTGGACTTAAAGATGTAAGGACAAACTCAATTCTTTCAACTTCTAACAGTACCTACACCTCCATTATCTTCTTTCTTTAAATGCCTTCAATTGCTGCATCTTTAATTCTGTTTCTGGAGGTTAAAAATCTGCTCTGCTATTTCCTGTGTTCTTTGTTAAAAAATTGCGTCTCATGAAATACACTCTTGTTTTGGATTTGGATATTGATAATTGGGATGTACATACATGAATGTTATTTTTGTGCTATTGTTTGATGGAAATCCTGGTGCTCCTACTTGGTGTTGTCTCTCTCCTTCACCTTGTAAACACCAGCTCGCTTCTAAACTTCAGTTTTCTTTTTTGGGTTTTGCAGTACTCTAATTACAGGCATTTTTCTCAAATTTGATTTATTGAGCAACCTTTAATATTTAGTGAAGTATGAAAGTATGTAAGGTTTGAAACGGTGTACCTCTGTCTGCCCATCCATTACATAATTGTACGCAAAGAGCAATATTGAGCTAGTGATCTTTGTTTTCTCTTACTAGAAGCTCAGAGCTACCCTTTTTTGTTCTCTGGATGCTCTCAATATTTCTATTGCATCTTCTCCTATTTGAAGCTAAATTTGTCCTGGGACAGCAAAATTGACTCCATTCCTCGTAACCCAATGTTTCTGTCCAGTTATAAAGCAAATTGTAACCCAATGTTTCTAGTTTCCGACTTCAGAGAATGTATAATTAAATTGTTGCGACTAACGTTAGCATGCATAATTGCTAACTTTTATCACGTCGACTGGTCTTCATGGGCAGCTGTTGAAAGTTTGTCGGGAACCTCTAGAGTTCAGGGTTTTGTGCTTGTAATTTGTCGGTATGACTGCTTTTTCGTGTTATTCATTGGAGACATATATCACTAAATTTGGTTGTGAAGGGAAGATTTTAATTTCATATACAATGTCGTTGTTGACCTCTGTTTTAATGCTTTTTTTCCCGGTTTTCCCAGGTCAACACTGGTGTCAAAGACAATATGATGCAAAGCTTCTTTCTTGCGGAGACTCTTAAATATCTCTATCTACTTTTTTCACCCTCATCAGTAATCTCCCTAGATGAGTGGGTTTTTAACACAGAAGCCCACCCCATAAAAATTGTTACCCGGAATGATCGTGCTATGAGTTCTGGAGGGTCAAGTGGACGGCAAGAATCAGATAGGCAATCACGAACCAGGAAGGAAGGTCGATTTCGTATTAATCATTAATCAAGCTGTTGATAAACTATAATGGGATACAATGACCAAGTGGAGTGCCTCATGAAACTTGCATCTGAGGTAAAAGAAGGATCTGCACTCTGTTAACTCCACATTGGCTGGATGTATTGCTATATACTGTAGCTTATTAAATGCACCACATGGAGCAGTAGTTTTTTGTAGCTTAGCTTAGCTACTTTAGATTCGCTTCTTAAACTGGTGTGTATTATAGGAGATTGCAATTTTTGCCGGCAGCTCCACATTTTTGGGCTTGATGAGCAAATTGCTAGTCGCACCTAATTTTTCCCTTAGAAAGCAAATACTCAATTCAATGGGCACAAAATATGGCATTTGTGTTCCTGAGTTTTTTTCTTTGACGTTGGGGCTGGGTTTGAGTTGTACTACCCCTGAGAATTGACGTGTGTAAAGTCATATGTATCTGAATTTGCGAATTTACGATCTCTGTGACACTGTGTGTTTCAGATATATCTGGTACTCTGATTTTTATATCCCTGTATTTGATTAGATACAGAGTTTGCGGCCTTAAACATGTCATGACATTTATGTGGTTATTAAAGTATGTTTTAAGAGTAAAATGAGAAGTTATATATATATATATATAGGGTGCCTGAGAAAATGGAATAGAGGGAGTACGCCTTTTTAGTTGCATACAAGTACTGGAGATTTCACTGGTTAGGTTCAGTAAGTCGTTAGAAAAAAATTATACCATACTTTATTTGGTTAATTTATTTACGTTTAATGATTAGACCTTTTCGAACAATTTCATTTCTCTTGGTTTGACTTTGGTATCGGTTTATTGTTGGTACAACTTTGCTTTTAAAAAGAAAACTTACGACTTTCAATGATCTTAGTATGTTTAAAGCATTAAAATTAATAAGGCATTGCGTCAAATATCATTTTTATTTTATATTTCTGCTTTTATATAGGAGTATCATTTAATTTACTATTAAGTGAATGATATGAACATACGATTGGTGGCACAAGCGACAAGAAAGTCTCTGTTATTAGTATATGTTTCACGAGTACAGGTCTCCAATTGCCTGCAACTACTCAAATGTTCGTTTGATATATAGTAGTTCATCTATCATGATACTATCAGTAACAGTGTTTTAGGAGCTACGGAGTTTCAAACATTTTGCAAATGTTGTTATGATAAAAAATAAATGTGATGTATAATATCGTCAAAATAATTTCTAAATACATTTATGGCAAAAACTTGAGGAATCAATGCTCCAATCCACTTTGAAAAATTAGAGATTTTGATCTTTGTATGGCACGAAACAGAAACAAGAATTAACAACCAAACAAAATTAAAAAACAGCGATATATATTAGAGACCAAAAGATGAAGAAGCGAGAGTAGAAGCAAAGAAATTAGATTTGAGTGGTGTGTATACTGCAGGGGTATCAAGACTGAAAACCAACATTATAAAATTGATGATCATATATATATATTTATACTAGAAATCCAACAAATAGGGAGCCTTAGGCAAGACACTCGTCCGAAAATAGCGCATGCCATTTTGTAGTAAAAAGGCGGGCGAAAGAATGGTTCGCAGTGCGCTCACCGCCTGAATAGTACGTAACTGGCCTCGCTTATGCTTATGCTGCTATTATGCCCTTTGATAATGGATAATGTGTTCCATTCCTCAATTGGCTCCATCTCTGTCATGGCTACTCACCCTCGTTTTCTTTCTTTCCTTCGCCATCGTTATCGATGCTCTTCCACGGGCTCCTTCTACACACTTCTCTCCCAACATTATTATTATTATTATTATTGTGACATAAAGAATGAAGATCCTGAACCTCATGCCAATGCTTGTAAACACAGATTATTTCACGGCAATGCACTTTCCCACCAATATTTCATTGGAGGCCGGGGACCAGCTGCTTCCTCGTCTTCACGTGGTATATTCCAGCAGGTCAATTCTTCACCCAACGTCAATATTCTTCTGTCGTCCATTTCCAGAAAAAGTAGTAGCTGCCATCTCCTTTTTTGCCGCGGTGAGTTTATCTTTCCGTCAATATAATGCTGCGACACCAATAATTCATCCCATTTATAGTAATGTTGGCATCTTTACTACTATAAATGACATTAATTTGCAGGTTTCTTCACTAGATCTAACAAGATAAAGACCGTACGAAGAGCTTGATGATCATGGGTAAGTAACCCTTTATACTATAATTTCCTCTTTATATCCTTTGCTTTTTGTATCGCTTATATTCGTGGTACATCCCCATTATTGTTCCAATTTGTAAAGTTTGACCTCCGATCCATTTCATTAATTAGTTCCAAAAAATACGCATATATGCTTCATGCAATGCGAGTTAATATGGGTCAAGTTAAAAAGATAGAAAACTATTTGAATAGTTCCGGTATAGTGTTCACTTCCTACGGTGTTTACCAGAATCGCATATCATATCAAATTTTATGGTTGAAAAGTTAGTTTGAAGGAAAAAACTATCATATGAAGTTTAAAATTCACGAGAATGTTCTACATAAGATCTAATGAAGTCCTAGTATCTGTATTTATCTTTCAATTATAGCTAGCTGAAACTTTGAATGTCTATATTTTGTGTGTCACCTTTTAATTCCTTCATTTTGCATTCCTAATATTTGTTTGTAGTCATCAGCGTGCTGTCGCAACAGCTTGAAGGTGCAATTTTCTTGTTCTTTCCCTAAAGCTTGGGGTCTGGTTAGCCACCTCCAGTCACGTCATGCTGGCTGAAGCTCTGCATTCAGTTGCGGATATTGCAAATCAGGTATTGATTGTACACTTGGTATAATTCATTGATCAAACCAGGAACATTATATTGAGTTTGTTAATTACTGTAATTTCTATGCGTGTAGGAGTCTTGCATATGGTTTAAATAGCTCTAAACGTGCGCCAGATTCAATCCATCCGTAAGTGTGACCTTGACATCGTATTACATGCACCATCGTTTCTACATTTCTCTTGTTGATTGATGTAGGCTATGTAGCACACTTAATTCTTCTTGTAACTGTAACTGTAACTGCATGCAGTATATACCCATGCAATAGAAAAAGTCGGAATTTGTGAACCTATTGATGAATCTTTTCTTTTTCTTCAGATATGGTTACTTTAGGGAACGTTTTGTCTGGTCGTTGATATCTGCAGTTGGCATCTTTTGCCTTGGTTCTGGTGCTACAATTGTTAATGGATTTCAAAACCTGTGAACTTCTCAGGTAATTTATCATTGAAATAAAGCAGTTCATCGTCTGTTGAACACTTTGTTGTCACTTCAACAAGAATTAACATTTTTCTCAATGTATTTGCTTCAGCCTCCTGAACATCTAGAATACGCAGCTGTGGTGATTGGTGGATCGTTAATTTTAGAGGGTACATTAATATATAGTGCATGCATTTAGCTGAATTAACTGTTCATTGTTTTTATAGTTGTTATTTGTCTCAATTTGAGTTCGCGGTCTATTTAGGTGTTTCGCTTGTAGTGGCAATACAATCTGTGAGAAACGGCGCTGCTGCAGAAGGAATGAAAGTGCGTGAGAGAGTACATTTGGCGCGGTCATGATCCTACAGCTGTGGCTGTTATGACTGAGGTTAGTAAAAGACATGTTTTTTATTGGACATAATTAATTCCTAGCTACTCGTGTGTGTCAAGTTGTTGTTAGTGAAGCGTGATTTGGTGTTCAATTTGTACGTAAGATGGTGCTTCAGTTGCAGGCCTGGTCATTGCGGGTGCATCCTTGGTTGCAGTGAATGTCACAGGAAATCCAATTTATGATCCAATTGGTTCCATTGTTGTGGGCAACCTTCTTGGAATGGTATGTGAGCCGACGGCCTATACACTTATTTGGCACTTCTTTTGGGTATACTAAAGAAAAACTCCGGCTTATTTGAAATGCAGGTTGCTGTATTCTTGATTCAGAGAAATCGCCATGCTTTAATTGGTAGAGCAATTGATGACAAAGACATGAAAAAGGTTCTTCAGTTTTTGGAAAATGATCCAGTAAGTCTGTCTTCTCAGGATAATATCACTCTTCTTGATTTCCTTATTAATCTGGTTGCTTAACTAACCAACAACAACAACAACCACCACCCAGTATAATCCCACTAGTGAGGTCTGGGGAGGGTAGTGTGTACAGACCTTACCCTGTGTATGCCGACCTCAACCCTAGCGGTTTCCGATAGACCCTCGGTTCCCTCCCTCCAAGAACTCCCCACCTTGCTCTTGGGGTGACTCGAACTCACAAGGTCTTGGTTGGAAGTGGAGGGTGCTCACCGCTAGAGCAACCCACTCTTCTCCTTAATTAACTAAAGTATCTGAAATTAATATTCTTGCCACTGCAGGTTGTTGATTCTGTTTATGATTGCAAAAGTGAGGTGATTGGACCTGGGTTTTTTAGGTTTAAGGCTGAGATAGGTGACTAAATGAATCTGATGCTTCCTTAATTTCATACATATTTCATCATCATCAGCTTCTTTCTTAGAACATCAATCTCTATAAATTTATATTGCAGATTTCAATGGCGTGGTGCTGGTACAAAATTATCTCGACAGAGCCGGACGCCACGAGTGGGCTAAACAGGTTATTAATTTATTAACCATGGAATGCAAGATATGATGATATTAGTATCTTTACAGTTTGTGATATATATATGTATAGCTTCGAGAGGCTTCAAAGCAGAAGGATGATGCAGCGATATTGCAAGTCATGTCACATTATGGTAACCAAAGGCTTTTTCTTGTTGACTTTGGTAAGAATTTTAGACACCATATAGTATATGTTAACAAACTCATGGAATTTATATGTTGGCAGGTGAAGAAGTTGTAACAGCACTAGGGAGTGAAGTTGATCGGCTAGAACAGGAAATACAGGAAATAGTTCCCGGTATTAAGCATGTAGACATTGAGGCACATAGTTCACTTAACCCATGAGCTTGTTATCAAATGTTTCTCAGTGGTGTACTTATGTAGTAACTTTTGTTTATTTAAAAGGAAAATGTCAGACTTTCTATTACGAGAAATGTCATATAGCTTGGGTGAATGAAACCAGAGGCGCATCCAGGATTTAATAGTTTTGGGTTTCTACAACGACCTCGAGTAAATTTTCAATAGTAACTAGGTTCACATTCAAATATGTATAGATATTTAATGAATTTTTCGAACACACTTACATTGTTAGGACCGAAAAAACTCAGGTGTCATGCGGAAGCTAGTAGCGCAAACCTTGAACGACGATAAATCCAACAACAAAAGAGAAATATACCAAAAGAGACACAAACATTTAACGTGGTTCGGTCAATTAACCTGCGTCCACGGCGGAGATGAGCAATCCACTATAATTAAAGATAGTACAAAATATCGAGAGAACAACTTCACAAAGAGGCAAACACAAGTGACACACTACACTTGTCCTGTAAAGTTCTCCTCCTAAACACTACTCTCAAACACCTTACGGCTACATTGTGGATGCTACTGAATGAGAATGAAGGATCCTCAATTTATACAAGTCCAAACATTTTCATACAATAAAAAGGATTAGCCAAACATGGAAAAATTATAATTTCCTTCTACAAAAAAGAAAACCTAATTATGGTAATATGTTGTTTCCTTCTAGAAATAAGAAAAACAAATATGATAATAAAATCAGGACAAATCCTAACAAACCCGTAGGTCACAAGGTGGATCCGCCTGAAACTATTGTCTACTGCAGGAGTTCCTTTAATCATATACTGTATTTTTGGAACATTAAGGTCTAACTGTAATGAGTGACAAACTAAAAATGTCATTTTTACCAAGATGCCGTGAGATACACATGACTTGCTAATCCAAAGGTAGTACTTCATGCAAGGAAAAGGAATCTATATATAATATAGAGCTAGGCATAGATAAGGTGGTGTGGCACATCTCTATGATCTCCATTCATATTTATCTTTTATCTCTATTTTTGGACTCTTTCCCTCTTCCTTATTTATTTATTAATAAAATAAAAATGACAAAAGTGAAATAAGAAAAAGAGATGAGGTTTTATGAGCAGATTTCAGTTATGAATATAAAGAGAGTGCTATTATTAGTTTCTAACGTATCAATTGTGAATACATTATTGTGAGCTTCTAACGTTTTTTTCACATCTTTCACAATTAAATTACCTTAAACATCAACAAACTTTTTAGGAAGAACACTGTTTGCAAGATCCGACGCTCAATCGAAAGAAAGAGCAATCAACTATATGCTTAACTCATGCCCCAGGAATCCCTAGACATCGAGAGAGGGTACGAGCTAATCTTTTACTAGGGGGAAAGCTGGCGAAAAGCATAGAGCGTGCGTGCTACGCTCTCGCCCTCCTTCCATCCGCGAAGCTGAGGTGGGAGAAAAAGCGTAATTCCCCGGTGTCATAGGTTACCTTTCTATCTTCCTCCCCCGTGACGTTCCCAAAGATGGATTGGAAGCTATCTCGCAGGAGGTAAGACAATGGCCAGAAGACCCCTACTCTAATCAAAAGACAAGGCCCCTACTGAAGATAGGTCGCCAACCTACGACCGAGAGTTTCGCCTTTTGAAGCGCCAGTCGCGTAGGGCGACTGGGCCATGCCGAGTCAGAAAGGCTTTGATGACTCAAGGTTCATATTAGGGGAGATCAAAAGGGAGTATGTTAGTCAAATAGAGGGCTCTCACTGGGATGTAGTCCACGACTTTAGCCTTAAGCTAGGTTGGGCTGTAGTTCTTGTATTGGGCGAACCCAAGCGTTAAATAGCGACGTTTAGTGGCGTGCAGGAAGTAGTCGTCTTGTTGTTGGTAGGTGTGACTATGTGAGTTGACAATAATACACCACTTTTATTGTGTATTATGTACGATGATAGTGGGAAACTGAAAAGACGGTATAGTATATGTATAAATTTCTACGAATTTGCTTCATATCCTTGCCATGGATACTAACGAGAAAATTAGCTATGAGATCGGTCTTGCAACAAGTGAGAAGGATAGAGCTAGCTCACAAAATTGAATTTATAGAAGTCCATGCACTTCCCTTTCATGACTAAATGATCAGAGAGTACGTATCAATTTTTTATAGAAGAAGATATCAAATGGATAAGTTGAACCTACCGGTCAGTGTTTATTTTTATTAACAGGGTAAGACTACAAAACAAAGGATTTGAATGGGAGCCGTTAAGCATATATAGAATAATTTTTCCTCTATTTTTTCTTAATCTTAATTTCCTATATGAGTCTATGGTATTTCTTTTATGAACTATCTTAAGGCCTTTAAATTAATTTGTTTCATGTTCTGATTGTCAAAGAAATCTGACTCTTGGGATGTAGTACACAATATATATATACAATTTATCTAAAACTTTTATCCAGTAATTTTTTTTTTCATTAACTTTTTAAGTTATGCCATACATCTTCATACTAAAAAAGAAAGAAAGAAAAGGCGGAGAAGAAAATATTGTTGATTGTAATAATACTGTTATTTTCTTTGCAGGTGGGACGAACTGGTTCATAGATTCTTATTTTCATTTTTTTCTCTCTGCTACAAGTTTGACCTCCCTTTGTTTTTAACTTCATGTCGTATTATATTATTTTATGAAGCCAATAATATATGATGTTTTTTTTAAGAACTAAGTTATATTGTATTTAATTTCTCGAACCATTAATTAGAGTACCTTTTTAAGAAATCATGAGCAGTTTTTTTTAGATTTTATGAGAAGGTGTTGAAAAGTGAGAGAAGAAGAAAGAAATTAATAAATATTTTTTTTGTTATTCACCAAAATAGTGCAAAATAAATGGGCAGGCAGGGAATAAAAAAAAAAGAAAGGAAAGGTAAAAGCAACTAAAAAAAAAAAAAAAAAAAGATTCATGCAATTTATTTGTGTTGATTTAGGGCTGCCAGATTTCTTTTCCTTATGTTGTTGATATATCTTTTTTAAGATTCTAAATAAAGAGAAAGTATAGAATATAACTTTTGAAAGGTGAAGAGTAGAAGATACTTTTTATATATCAATTGAACAAAGAAACAACTATGTTTCTTGAAATTCATCTCTTTCTTTCATGTTTACTTCAGCAAAAATAGAAAATATTGTTTCACATATATAGATTATTACATTATACTTACATGTAACTGTATATTATAAGGATTGATTAACCTGAAAAAAATATCAATTAAGTGTGTATCAAAACTCAAATGTTAGTCAATGCATGAGATATTCCTGTTAGTCACATTTGGCTAACCTGGTGTAATATCTTGCGCCATCGAATATGTATATATTTTGTGGTAGGAAGAGATTGAGTGCTCCGAGATGAATCTATTGTTTTAAGTCAGTAAGAGTAAAATTACACTATACTAGTTGTTGTAAATGTTCTTAACCTATGTTTATTCTAGTCCCCGTCACCTGCATATTTTATTATAGTCGTTATCTTGGATTTTAATGCTCGCGCATGCAATGACATAGCCAAAAAATTTCATTAGGGAAGTCAAAATATAAATATATAAGCATATGAAAAAAATAAAGGGAGTCAACACATAATATATGTACATAAAAAAAATATTTAACCTATTCACGCGGTGTAATTTCTCGAAGAAAGGGTGTGTCCTCGCTAATGAGTGGCTTGGCCACTGCACGCATGAGAAAAGCTAATATAGGAAACATACATTTATGTCATTATCATATTGAGGACATTTTTAAGGAAGGGACAATATATACTTCAAATATTCATTGGATACATGAAAATATATTTTGTTATAAGCAATAGATATTTATGAACGACCCAAAATATTATCCATAATGGAGAAAGAGGTCAAGAACAAAGTGTATGTAGAAGCATATGTTAACCACTGACAATTAATCCCTGCTATGTTTATGATTTCCAATAATTTTTTTCCTTTTGGGTTGTATGATAGCAATGAAGTTATATCTTGGCAGGTGAAGAAGTTGTGATAGCACTAAGGAGTGAAGTTGATGAGCTAGACACTACAGGAAATGAGGTTCGCCACAAAAACTCAATAAAGAGTGGGCATATAAAATTTTTGCTTTTTTCCAAATTTTTTTTTTTTTTGAAAACAATGTTTGGTTATCAAATTCAACCCATTTTTTCCAATTTCACTTGAAAATGCATTTTCAAATTTGAAAAACTAATTCTTACCAGTTTTTTAATTGAAAATGCATTTTCACTAGTTTTTAATTTTATAAATTTATCCTATACTTTTAAAATTTATACAATGACCCCAACAACTATTAACCTACAATTACCCAAAGAAACACAAAACGCCCAATGAGTGAGTGGGAAGCCAAGAGGGATTTAAGGGTGTGTTTGGTATGAAGGAAAATGTTTTCCAATTTTCCCATGTTTAGTTGGCTTAAATGAATTGGAAAACATTTTCCTCATCAATTCATTTTCCTTCAATTGGAGGAATATGTTTTCCCTATCAAAAGTAGGGAAAACATTTTTCAAAACTCCTTCTCAAGCTTCCCCACCCTATTTCCTACCTCACCAACCCACCCTACACCCACCCACCTAACCCACCCACCCCCCACCCCGAAAAAAATATATTTTTTAAATATATTTTCAGTTTTACTTTTTTTATCTTTCGGTTTACAGGTTCAAAATTTTACAAGTTCCAAAGTTATGAGTTCGGAGGTTTATGTGTTTCGAAGTTTACGGGTTCGAAATTTCGTGGTTTAGAAAGTTTTGCGGTTTAGAAGTTTATGAAATTTGTGGGTTCGGAAGGTTGTTGGTTCGAAAGTTTATGACTTCATGTTTATTGTATCAAAATTATTTATGAATATTCTTGAGAAAATATTTTTCTTGATTTGCGTACCAAACACCGAAAAATGAATAAGATTACTACTTGTTTTCCAAGAAAATATTTTCTTGCCAAACACACCCTAAGTGTTAGCTTAGTTTCCTTGTTGTTCACTGTTATTCTTAACCCCAATTGGTTCAGCAAACACAAACAAGGAAAAAGGGGCAAATTCTTGGTGATGCAAGCAACCAATTAATCCATCTTTTGTTTTTGTTTTATCTTTTAAAATAGGTAGGTTTATTGAATTCTTGATATACTCCAATATTAAAGAAGAACTTGTTCATATTCATGTTGTTTTTGGTTTTAATTCCTTCTCTGTGTATTAGTAGAATTAGAAAATGTGATATTGATTTTGCATCTTCTATGTATTGCAGTAAAGTAGAATATGATAATAGTTGAACAATAGCATTTGGAGTGGCTCACTAGGTTGTTTAATGTTATTTTTAAGGCAAAGAATATGCCTGAAGAATGAAGGTGGAGTACGATGGTTCCGATTTTACAAGAACAAGGGTTATATCCAAAATTGCAACAATTATAGAGGTATCAAGTTATTGAATCACACTATGAAGGTTTGGGAGAGAGTGGTGGAGGCCAGGGTGGGGAAGTGCGTGTCCATTTTCGAGAATCAGTTTGGATTCATGTCGGGGCGTTCGACTACGGAAGCGATCCATCTGGTAAGGAGATTAGTGGAGCAGTACAGGGAAGGAAAAAGGATTTACATATGGTGTGAGAAGGCATACGATAAAGTTCCGAGGGAGGTACTGTGGAGGTGTTTAGAGGTTAGCGGAGTTCCGGTAGCGTACATTAGGGTGATTAAGGATATGTATGATGATCCTAAGACTCGGGTAAGGACCGTAGGTAGTGACTCAGACCTTTTTCCTGTGGTGATGGGGTTGCACCAAGGATCGACTCTTAGCCCATTTTTGTTTGTCTTGGCGATGGATGTACTGTCGCGTCACTTCCAAGGGAAGGTGCCTTGGTGCATGTTATTTGCCGATGATATAGTATTGATTGACGAGACGCGTAGCCGAGTTAACGCGAGGTTGGAGGTTTGGAGACAGACCTTGGAGTCTAAAGGTTTCAAACTGAGTAGAACCAAGACAGAATACTTGGAGCGCAAATTCAGTGAGACACATGATGCAGACGTAGAGGTTAAGCTTGATGCTCAAGTTATCCCCAAGAGATCGAGTTTTAAGTATCTCGGGTCTATTATCCAGGGTAACGGGGAGATTGACGAAGATGTCACACATCGCATCGGAGCGGGGTGGATGAAGTGGATGCTCGCTTACGGTGTTCTATGTGATAAGAAGGTGCCGTTAGGACTCAAGGGTAAGTTTTATCGAGTGGTAGTTCGACCCGCTATGTTGTATGGGGCTAAGTGTTGGCCAGTCAAGAACTCCCACGTGCAGAAGATGAGAGTAGCAGAGATGAGGATGTTGAGATGAATGTGTGGGTGTACCAGGCGAGATAGAATTAAGAATGAAGCTATCCGGGACAGAGTGGGAGTAGCCTCCGTGGAGGACAAGATGCGGGAGTCGCGACTGAGATGGTTCGGACATGTTAGGAGAAGAAGCATTGATGCCCCTGTCAGGAGGTGTGAGAAGTTGGCCATGGAGAGTTTGAGAAGGGGTCGAGGTAGGCCTAAGAAGTACTGGGGAGAAGTGATTACGCAGGACATGACGTTGCTTCAGCTCACTGAGGACATGACACTTGATAGGAGGGTGTGGAGGTCGAGGATTAAGGTAGGGGGTTAGTATGTAGTTTATAGTTTCTCAATGATAAGCTTAGTAACATGCATTTCCCTTCATATTCTTTTGATTTTTGTTATGGTATGTGGTTTTGTTCGCCTCAGATATTGTATTCCGTGCTGCTATTATTGGATACTGTTTATCTTTTTTCTTCCATCTTTTTTTTCCTTCTTCTTTTTTCCATCTTTCTTCCTTCCTTGCTTCCTTCTTCTTCTTCTTACCCTTATTGAGCCGAGGGTCTATTGGAAACAACCTCTCTACCTGCATTAGGTAGGGGTAAGGTCTGCGTACAGACTACCCTCCCCAGACCCCACATGTTGGGATCAAACTGAGTTTGTTGTATAATCAAATTGGGGTGATTTTGATATATTTTACAAGTTGTGGGGCATAAATCGTGTTTCATGATTTTGACAAAAAAAGGCATCCAAATATGTTACAAATATTATAACCAAACACAAACTCCTTCTTCAATTGAAATTCCAAATTCTAAAGTTTTTTTTTGGAATGCATGGCCAAACACCTACAAAGTCACAGATAGCGATCCTTAGGTAGTTTTAGTGGCGACTAAAGATCGCCAGTCAAAACAGCAACCAATATTTATAGCCAGGGGCGGATCTACAATATCAGGTATGACTTCCCAGAAACCCAGTATCTTTTACATGAACCTTGTATTTGTATTAAGAAATCTATTAAATGTATAAGTATTTTTAGTTTGGAACCCACAACAAAAGTCAGTTGCTAGGAACCTATAAGGTTCAAATCCTAGATCCGCAGCTTGTTTGGTCAAGCTTCTCCCAAGCCAAAAGTGTTTTTATTTATTTAAAAGAAGTGCTTTTTTCCTCCATTTGAGGTGTTCGAACAATTTTTTTCTGGAAAAAAGTGTTTTTGGCTAGAAGCAGAAGCAGTTTTGAAGAAGCAGAAAAAAATAGTTTCTCCCTAGAAGCAAAAGCAAAAGCATTTTTGACTTTTCTCCCTACCAAATATACCCTTTGTAAAATATTATATATACCAAAATAATCTTACTTACTTTAAACTATTAAGTAATATAAAATGACTTTTGGATGAACTTTCATATTTATTGAATGATTTTTTGATATATTTTAGTTATCTTGAAAGAATAAAGTACTTCTCAATTTTTTTATATATTTTACTTAAATATGATAAAAACGTTAATTATTATCTGTAATAATAAATATTTATAATTATTTATCTACTTATATAATATTAACTATTAAGCAAATCTATTTATGTCCTTATTTGTAATTTGATACTTAAAAGTACAACAACAACAACAACAAACCCAGTTTGATCCCAACATGTGGGGTTTGGGGAGGGTAGTCTGTACGCAAACCTTATCCCTACCTAATGCAGGTAGAGAGGTTGTTTCTAATAGACCCTCGGCTCAGGAAGGCCCAAAAGAAAAAGAATTCACCTAAGGCGAACAAAACCACATACCATAATAAAAATCTAAGAATATGGAGGGAAATGCATGCTACTAAGCCTATCGGTGACCACTATAGACTACCTACTAACCTTCTACCTTAATCATCGACCTTCACACCCTCCTATCAAGTGTCATGTCCTCAGTGAGCTGAAGCAGCGCCAAGTCCTGCCTAATCATTTCTCCCCAGTACTTCTTAGGCCTACCCCGACCCCTTCTCAAAATCTCCCTGGCCAACCTCTCACACCTCCTAACAGGGGCATCAATGTTTCTTCTCCTAACGTGTCCGAACCATCTCAATCGTGCCTCCCGCATCTTATTCTCCACGGAGGCTACTCCCACTCTGTCGAAGATAGCTTCATTCTATCCTAAAAGTACTTTTAGAAAAGTTTGATCAAACATAAATTACTATACAAAAGTAATTTTCAAATTGACTTTTTGAAAAGGTACTTCCAAACAGGCTATTACTTTTAGTGGCAACTAGTCGCAAGAGAACATCGCATGATAGGTGAGAGAATGTAACTTAAAACGACATTTAAAACGGACGATCTTTGTTCTAAAGTATGAGTCATGGGAGTTGCATGGGTGGACACTGACCAATGAAGGTTGGAGCAAAAACTCATCAAATTTAGTAAAGTCCTAACGGCATTGCGCGTTTTTGAGCAAAACCCCAAATCAATATTGGTGTAGGAGAAGCGCTTTGCCGATATCATGAACAACCCACGGAAACCCACCAACGGCATATCGCGTTTTTCGGCAAAATCCAAATCAAGATTCCGTTCCTGGTTTACCGATATAATCGCTCCACCTCTCCCTCCCTTCATTCAACATTATGTTACAGGATACCTACCCATTTTTGGCTTAGTATTTTTACTACCTGCCATTCCTTCGATTTACTAGTTTTATATATGCTGCTTTCTCTGCATTCCGATTCTCTTGTCAATTTGTCTATAGCAGGGGGTGGTGCCTTCGTTGAAGAGGCGCTTCCATCTCTCTAATTGTTGGCGATGACGACTGATCCAAGCGACACTATGCAACTCAACAAGCGCACCGACCTGGAGGTTGGCTCCTCTCATCTCAATGCCGACGGAGCAGACGATTTTTCTGATCCTTTCGACATTGCCAACACCAAGAATGCGTCTTTTCAGGCTCTTAAACGCTGGAGGGTAAGTCTTTCTAGTGCCTATTCCCTTTTCACTCATATTTATATTCCTGCTATTTCCATGTCAATGATCTTCTTTGATCATCCTATTAAATGTTCAGCTGCTTGATTGACTATATTGAGGTTCTGTAGGATGTGGTTTCTATTCTTAATGATTAAATTCTGAGTATACCTATGCTAGTGAACTCTTAGGAGCCTTACAAAACAGTATGTCTTAGCTTTTTGCTCAGTAATTTTCATGGTGATTAAGGTGTTCTTTTGTGTCAGAATTTGCGATTCTTTTTACGTTTTAAGGAAGTAATCTGTGCTCACACATTAGTATCTCATTCTTCATGTCTAGAACTTAAGAAATAATATATCAACCTCGCCCTTTATCTTTCTGATTAACCTTTGATCACTGATAGGAAGCGGCACTTGTTCTTAATGCTTCACGGCGGTTTAGGTATACTCTCGACTTGAGAAAAGCTGAAGAGAAAGAACAAAGAAGAAGGATGATCAGAGCACACGCTCAAGTCATAAGAGTAATGATGAAATCCATTTCTACTGTGTCCTGTTGATTGCTTCAATGAATATCTGACTATTGTTTGTTTTCTTTTGTAGGCTGCACTACTTTTTAAGCTTGCTGGACAAAGAGCTATTGGTATATACTCTGCAAATCCTTTCTACTAATGCTTTAACTTGAATGTCTATGAGAGTAGTGGCTTCCCTTGCATAACACTGGTAAAAATATGTAGTCACTGGCATTTGGTTCATTGAAGGTTTTAAATGGAGATTGGAGTTTAGATTTCCAGAAATGCATGCATGACATGAGAAAATATGAACAAGAAGAGTATTGATTGATTAATCTATCAGCAACCGTAGTTTCTTTATTTCTTAACTCATTGCTCGGTCTCTGCTCCCTATGTATAAATGAAGTGAAATGATCAATCTATTGAGATCATCTACTTGTAAAAAAAATTTCCCTAGGTGAATATTCTGTCACATTTGACCTGCTTGGTGCACAGGTGAAGTTAGTGCTTTCATTTTGTCTCATGGTTACAAGATTTGTCATCAAGGGATCTATCTTACTGTCACAGGGTTTGCACTCTGTTTTCCCTACCCTTGACCGTTAATTATAAATTCTTGCATGGCCATGTTCAATTGCAGCTATCATTCACTCTTCTCTTGGTGAAGTAAGAAGAAACAAATGAAAATTTTGCTCCTGTAGATTTTATTGTTTCTCACCTTTGTCCTTTGAAGCACATACAAGATAGCCAAGCTGCCTAGGCTAGTTTTGAGGTAGACAGATGAAGTGTTGCAAAAGTTTCAAGATCTTAAACATCAAATTAATTTAAGGCCTATAGTTAACTGCAAGCCTCTGTCTTTAACTGTTGGTAGCTTAGATACTAACTTTCCGTATCAGCAACTAACCTTAAAATCTGCCGTTTTCTTTGTTTTTGGTATTTTTATTTTTTGCTAGTGTTGGGTACTGAAGTTTCTCCTCCAGCTCTCACTGGTGACTATGGAATTTCACTTGAACAGCTAGCTTCAGTGACTAGGGATCACAATCTTTCTGCATTACAACAATATGGAGGAGTAAGTTAACTTCAGTTTGTCATAGTGTATCTAATATAAAACCATGCTATTAGAAGGGGTTCATCTCTGTAGGCGTACTGATATTGATGTTGACATTTTCAGGCGAAAGGTTTATCAGAGAAGTTAAAAACAGATCTGGATTCAGGGATTGCGGATGGTGATGTTGAATTGTCAAAAAGAAAAAATATGTTTGGGGCAAATACGTATCCCATGAAAAAGGGTCGTAGTTTCTTGGTATTACTTCTATCTGAATTAATCTTATTGAATTAATTTCTGTAAGGAGAAGTGAGATGTAACCATTATCTTTTTTTCTCTCTAGCGGTTCCTTTGGGAGGCTTGGCAAGATCTGACCCTCATCATCTTAATTGTAGCTGCTGTACTATCGTTGGCACTTGGAATACACACAAAGGTATTTTACTCTTTATAATAAAAGTTTCAGTCATTGCCAAAATAGGTTCATCTTCTGATGTTAAAAGCTCCACATGCTATTTGTTTTTGTTCTACCCTTTATCTGTTTTAGGGAAATTCCAAATCTCTGAAAATTTCATACTTGTCCACTTAATTTGTATGTTTATAGGCATTTTTCTACTGCATAACACTCCAGTAGTACTCCATTTCAATCATCCGGTTTTAATCCCGTGAGAAACATCTTCGTCTATCATTCCATACTCTTGAAAAGACGAGCCTAAATATCTAAAGTGTTTGTATTTTGGCACTGCAATCCCATCTAGTCTCACCTAACTTCGCGCTTCTCTTGCTGACTAAACTTACCGTGCATGCAGTGGTGTACGCAGGATTTAGGATTTTTCATAAGCGGTGTCACTATTTCTAGCAATAGGCTCGTAACAGTCGAAAAATATTTTGTGTAGCCAAGGGAGTTCGAACTCAAGACCTCTCATATCAAACTTGAAGCTGTCAACCACTAGACTACTGAGCTGTTTCAATGCAAGTGGTGTCACTTTAAATGATTTTATCTTGTATTTCTGTTTTACTTATTATTTATATATATATATATATATATATAGTAAAAAATTTCGACGAAGCTTCGGTCCATGTAAATCCGCCCCTGCGTGCATGTACTTGGTCTTACTTCTGGTTATCCTAAAATCCTTTCTCTCTAAGGTGCTTCTCCATAGCTCAAGCTTTCGGTTGACACCTTTGCCAGTTTCATTAATTAGCACAATATCATTAGCAAATAGCATACACCATGGGACCTCATCTTGTATTGCGTTGGTTAGCTCATCCATAACTAGGGCAAGTAAGTAGGGGCTCAATGCAAAACCCTGGTATTAAACCTGTTGTTAGGGAAATCAGAACACAAACAAGTTTAGAATAGAAAATTATCAGATGATTTTGTTACTCATAATTTTATACTTGATTATTTATACAGGGCCTGAAAGAAGGATGGTATGATGGTGGAAGCATAGCTTTTGCTGTTCTTCTTGTTATTCTTGTAACAGGTAATTCTTTTGATTATTATTCGTCTACTTCTTTTTATCCAAGTGAATGGATTTTATAAGTTATTAAATTCCACTTGTCAATTTTTGTAATAGGTAATTCCTTTGCTTCTTGTTTGTCTACTTCTTTTTATCCAAGTTAATGGATTTTATTGAAGTCATTAAATTCTACAGTGGCTTGGCTGCTTTTTCTTTTGTCAATCTCAGTTTACTGAGTTTATATTAACTATTGGCACAAATTGAAGAACAGCCATTACCATTCAAGAAAACCATGAAACTCTACAGAATCAGAAAAAAAGATATTAACCTCTCATAATTTCACTTAAACTGATAAAAGTCCTAGATGCAGCTTAATTTTCTACTGTAAATTCGTCTTCTCTTTTATTCATGTGTTTTAGCTTGGTCAAACCATACATCCGTGTTGATTTGGATCATATTTAGTTGATATTTTGGTTGCTAAAAGAACAATTTCTTTCTTCTGATTAGCTACTGGTAGCTTTAATTCTCCACAGAACAAGTTGCATTCTTTAATGCATTTTCCTTCCTATCAAATAAATTGATTGTTCTCTCTCTTGATTATGAAAAAGGTGCTCTTGATGTTCTTCAAGGGCTATATCAACTTCTTCGCTGATTTGTTTTAAGTTTAGTTATGTTTACTCGTACTTCTTTTTCTTTGAAGCGGTCTTCTTCTTTTCTTTCCTGCTAAAACAAAGACGTTAGCTCTTGCTATTCTGAGTTTTAGTTTCTGGGATGTGATGTATTCTTGCGAGTGTTGCAATGGAACAATTCAATGAGTTGGGATCTTGCTAGTGGGTCATCGTAATATAGTGTTCTTTCCTTTTTGCTTTGAAGGAGAGCTCAATTTCTATGGTTCTCCTCGATGCATGTTTCTTTCAATTGATTAACTTGTATAGACAATAAGAGTGGTTTCGCTTGCTCCTATCTTGTTTTTGTGATTAGTTTGTATATTGCGGGATTGCGGTGTAGTTAACTGATTGATTGATTGATTTGTTTTGTAAATTGTCATTTAGCAACAAGTGACTACAGACAGTCCCTGCGATTTCAGAACTTAAATGAAGAAAAGCGAAATATCCAAGTAGAGGTAATCGTAGTATTGGAATCAAAGACTCATTATATAATTACAATTCTTGTCTTCTAGATGATGAACAAACTACTTGAAAACGATTTCTAAAGGTTATAAGAGACAGCAGGAGGGAGAAAATTTCGATATATGAAATTGTTGTTGGTGATGTTGTTCCTCTCAGCATAGGTGATCAGGTAAATGTGGAAGTACAGGTTTTTTCGACCTCTTCTCTAGTCAATTTATGATCAAAGAGCTAAAGCTTTTGTATTCTTCCAGGTTCCTGCAGATGGAGTCTTGATTTCTGGTCATTCGCTGGCAATTGACGAGTCTAGCATGACAGGCGAAAGCAAGATTGTAAGCTGGTTAGACCTTCTTGCATAGTATGTGTTAGCTCATCAATCCAAATAATCTTAAATATCATATCATTTTTATAGGTAAACAAAACTCAAAAGGCTCCTTTCTTGATGGCTGGTTGCAAGGTAGCAGATGGTGCTGGAACCATGCTTGTAAGATCATCTTATTTCCTTCTTTGTTTTCTTTTTCTGGTCTCCCCCATCCATTTGACAATTTAGGAGCCAATAGAACCTTCATTAGACTATCGAAGATATTGCCTTTTGGAGCATTTGGACATTTTTCGCACTAACTGAAATCACATATTGCAGAAATTTCTATGAGGACAAGTAGTCCTTTTGGTATAACACCTGTTTTTTTTCATATTCTGTTCTGATAGTTTGCATCATGATATTGTCTACTTGATGATGACCTAGTAATTGAACTTAGCATATGCTGTATTGGAATTGTCATGGTTTTAAAATACTCTTTTTCAAATTCAACTTCAAATATTCTTTCTTTTTTCAACTTCAACTAAATATTGTCCAAACACCTACTAAATGTTTTGTCTACCCTTATCATCATCTCATTAAGCATAATTTTGTTATTTAGGTAACTGGTGTAGGAATCAATACTGAATGGGGATTGTTGATGGCGAGCATATCAGAGGATACCGGTGAAGAAACTCCGTTGCAGGTTATAGTCAAAATGCGCTGCTCATCATTATCAACTTCTTTACTTGTTATATCCAGTCTATGTTTAGCTTCCAATGACAATATGGCAGGTGCGCTTGAATGGGGTTGCCACCTTTATTGGCATTGTTGGCCTTGCTGTTGCACTCTTTGTGCTCATTGTTCTTTTGTGCAGGTAAAGGTATTGCTTTCGTGCAAAGCCTTTCTGTATGGCTTGCATGCTAAATATTGCATGACTTTAAATATTATGTTCCAGGTTCTTCACTGGAAATACCAAAAATCCAGATGGGACTACGCAGTTTGTCCATGGAAAGACCAGTGTTAGTAAATCAATTGATGGAGTTGTACATATCATCACTGCAGCTGTAAGCTCTTGCCCTTTAGGCTTTGTTTCGGTCATGAACTGTAACGTTGTGGAAACCTTTTGTTTCACTGCTCCTAGGTACTGTCATTCAGAAACTTTTGTAATATAGCACAAATGTGGACACATGTCATGTCCAATGAGGATTATTGACATGGGAGAATTTGAATCTAATAAGCTGCTGTCTATGTTAGGTTGAACAGATAGTGTTCTACTTATCCTTAACTCCATTATACAATCTAAATCTTACTTAAAACATGTTTATAACCTATCAATGAATGTAGAAGTGGCGTACTGTGTGTCACATATCAATCAACCAACTACGCCTGACTCCTGAAGGACCCGAAGAAATTGGGGTCGGCTATATGAGTTCTCTATATCCACTTTTTGTGTATGACATATTGTTAGAATTACATATAAATTGTATTCTTATCATTCGATAGACTTTTTGTCCTTTCTCCTACCTTCTTTAAATGAGGGCCATGGTTTTAAAGTTTTGAGATTCTCCAGTAAACTTGCCCTGGATGGACTTGCATTGCACCAAAAAGAGAGTAAGGGAAAGACATGTTCTTAGATTCTCTTTCAAATGGTCTCCTCTTTTTGGACAATATCCTCTTGTACTTCACATTGTTTGATGGTCAAAAAGTGTGGGGGAAAATGATTTAGAGATGATAAAAAATGCTCCAAATTGTGTTCAACAATCTCTTAGAAGAGCCCACATCTTGTCATTATTCGATTTTGTCTTTGCCTCCAATAATGAACAGTTTGATCCTTTGTATAAAATTATTTGTCCATGTTTTGTTGTTTCTGGAAGACAATTAAGTTTCTCACAGATTCAGAACCTACTAATTCTAATGTTGTCTAACTAATGCAACAAGTTCTTCTCAGGTCACAATTGTGGTTGTTGCTGTCCCTGAAGGTCTTCCGTTAGCTGTTACATTGACGTAAGTATCAAATAAAGGTTTCTTACTCAACAGGTTTTACTTAATCTTCCGGTGCCTTATAATTCTCTTAAATCTTGTGACAGTTTAGCATACTCAATGAAGAAAATGATGGCTGACAAGGCTTTGGTACACACATTGTTACTCCTTTTTAATATCTGTTTGATTGTTTACTTAAATATATCAGAATGTTGATATTATTGTAATCGTGCTTGAAATAGTTACTGTAATTAATGTGCAGGTGCGCAGACTTTCAGCATGTGAAACTATGGGCTCTGCTACAACTATTTGCAGTGATAAAACTGGAACACTAACTCTGAATCAGGTGGCTTTGCAGTTTCATGCTTTTGATCTTCAGACTGACACCTTCAACTACATCTCTACTCTCATTCACAGATTTTTTGACGACTAATATGCTTTCTCTTAGTGCAGATGACAGTGGTTGAAGCCTATATTGGGGAAAAGAAGCTCGATCCACCTGAAGATGGTTCACAGTTACACTCAGCTGTTTCTTCTCTTCTGGATGAGGGCATAACTCAGAATACTTCCGGCAGTGTCTTTGCTTCGAAGGTACTCTGTCTACTTTTCCTTGTCTCTCTAAATTATCTCTTACATATGTACCATGTATTTTGATGGCTCTAGCGTGGCAGGCATTCATGAAAAAGTTTGAGATGAGAAGTCTTAACAGTCTTCTTAGATGACATTTACTCAAAATGCTCTTGAATGTTAGTCCTCATAGATCAACTGTCGTGAAAATAAGAAGAAGCATGCATTGTCTTTCTCATTGCATATTTACAGTAGTATTTGGATCAGCTGTTTTACACCACTTCATCTTTCCACCTTCACCGCAGCCAATTCATCTAATTTTAATTCATTATCTGATCTGCAGAAATGATTTCTTGTTTACTTTGGCATGCATGTCTAACTACCCTTGTCTCATTCTGTTTTTGACTCAGTTTCCCCTCTTTGTAGGATGGCAATGGAATAGAGGTTTCAGGATCTCCTACTGAAAAGGCCATTCTTTCATGGGGCGTTAAGGTAGTTTTAGCAGATTGTCCTTCTATTTAATTCTGTAATTCAACAAAATCTGCTTGTTCAACTAATGCACATCTTATGCAGATGGGAATGAAGTTCGAAGTAGTCAGATCACAATCCATAATTCTTCATGTCTCTCCTTTTAATTCTACAAAGAAGAGAGGAGGTGTTGCAGTTAGAGAGCGGGTAATCAACTTATCTGATATTCATGTGCTTGCAGCTTCATAATCCTGTTAGCTTTGTTAAGGTTTGTTTAATTTTAAATAGACGGAGATAACTTATGTCCATTTAGTGAGGCTTTATTTCTCTATATAATGTAACGGGAGAACTTAGCTTTTCGGTGATACTTTTTCATATACAAATTAATAATTGAAACCTAAAGACCTTGTGAGGCTCCATGTGTTATGTTAAAATCAACAATCAAGGTCATTGTCTGGAAGTAAATGTTGGAGTGATGATCCACAATAACAAGTTATCTCTTCTGAGTCATCATAGGCTAAGTTAATTTATTTATGTCTTAAATCAAAAGATTGTGTTGAAAGGTCCTCAGGCATTGAGAACCGAAAGATCCCCAGAAATGATATATATATATATATATATC
>ML276363.1:0-16379 GCA_005239495.1 Nicotiana undulata | reverse complement strand
ATATATATATATATATATATATATATATATATATATATATATATATGTGCCCGTGCTAGTGAGACTTTGGGACTAACCTTAGTGGTTTTACTGAAAATATCGTCTCTTGTTATTTGTATGATTATCCTGTGAAAAATAAGCAATGTTAGTTTTTGGACTATGACATTGGTACATAAGCGTACGTGAAATAAGGGCTTCATGGGATGAGAGCTGGAAGATGGGCTGTGGCCTCTTTGCAAGATCATACATTCTTTCTTGTTTTTTTATTGGCTTGCATTATAGTTTCTTATGCTAATGCACACTTTGTGATTTCTTCCAATCTATATATATGGTGTGGATGAACTATTTAAATTATCTGCTCATTTATGAGGTTTTGAATTGTGTATTAAACTTTTTCTGTTTCTTCCTTTGCAGAGTGGCTCTCAAGTTCATATGCATTGGAAGGGTGCAGCTGAAATTATACTGGCATCATGTACCGAATACCTTGACTCAAATGGCTGCTTGCAATCCATTGAGAAAGAGAAGGTTAGAAGAAGTTAAGATTAGTTACTAAGAGATAACATTACTAGCTTTGACAAAATGGAGTCTTGTGAACACTTCTGCTGACTTGATGCTCTCCCAAATTTTGGTATTGAAAAACATAAGCAAAATTAGGAATCAGAAAAGGACTCTTTAGTGCAGGCTTCCTCCTTTCATCACTTTTTAGTAAATATGTTTGCTGCAGGATTTTTTCAAAGAAGCGATTGAAGATATGGCAGCAAAGAGTTTGAGGTGTGTTGCCATGGCATACCGAACTTGTAACATAGATGAGGTTCCAACTGATGAAGAACAGCTGGCACATTGGGTTCTACCAGAAGATGGCCTTATTTTGCTTGCTATACTTGGTATAAAGGTACATGTTCCGTATAGTAGTGTAGTTGGGATGTATGTAGTTTCTTGAATTCTACTCATGTCCTCCTTTCTTGGTAATTTGTAACAAATCCAATACCATTTCCTTCAGTTACTTTGTTAATCTTATGTCTCCGGAGCTACATGTACTCCATCCATCCTACTTTTCTCTGACCTGGCTCGATTGTCGTGGGGTTTGAGAGAAAATGGTTTGAATTTAGTTATTCTGTTTGACAGGTATATGTTAATTATAATTGGAAGTTATCATAATATTCAATGATGTCAGATCCTATTTAAAATAAGATAAATTTGTTCAGTATACGACATGGTACATATTTGTGTAGTATCTAATTTTAAGAGTTGAATTGCAAGTTCTCATTTATCTTTCTTTGCCTTTCTACATAGGATCCTTGTCGCCCAGGTGTCAAAGATGCAGTAAGACAGTGCAGAGATTCTGGTGTTAAGGTAATCTTTTTGTATCTCAAATTTTGGCTGCATATTGATGTAATAATAGCCATGGACCGTATAATCATATGCTAGAACTTTGTCAGAATGAAAACTTTTACTTTGGTCCAAGGTGGTTTCTTTTAATTAATTGAACCTGTTTTCAAACATGTTGGACCAGTCAATTATACTATTTTTGATGTTTATTCTGTCAAAATCTATCTTCCACTTTACAGGAATTCTTTTGTGAAATTAAAGGTCTTGAATGGAATTAAAATATTCAATTATTAGTCACCTTGTATGATGCTATTAGCTCAGTATTTCGAATTGTCATGGTCCTGTACGCACAGTTAGCCACATAATTGTAACTTACAATTTGAGGATATCTGGAATGCGTTCGTTCTTATAAGAAACAATTTTACAACTTGAGAACCTTTAGGTGCGCATGGTAACTGGAGATAATATTCAAACAGCTAGAGCAATTGCCTTGGAGTGTGGAATTTTAACTTCAAATGCAGAAGTCACTGAATTTGAAGTTATTGAGGGGAAGACCTTCCGTGAGTTGTCTGAAAAGGAGCGAGAACAAGTTGCGAAAAGAATCTCGGTATGTTATCCATGAACTGGGATAATAACTGACTTTTCTAATCTATTTGTATCTCCAGTTTTATGTTGGCACATTGATAAAAGTAGAAAGCTGGTTTTTAGGTTATGGGAAGGTCATCTCCAAGTGACAAGCTTTTGCTTGTGCAAACACTACGTAAACTAGGGGAGGTCGTTGCTGTTACTGGAGATGGAACTAACGATGCTCCTGCACTGCATGAGGTCCGATGACTTTCTTATTGCTTTCTGTTGTTCAATTGTTTAGTTATTTTTTCTTTTTTTGTGTTGTCAATAGCTGATCCTTTGTACATTTATAAAAAGTGGGTTGATCCTTGATAATATCTTATAACGCAATCTTTTCTCTTTATAGGTATTATCAAGGGATAATCATATGATGAAGATGATCTTTTCTCTTTCCTCTTCCCTTTTCTCCGTTCCTAATATTCTTCTCTTGCTTCTCTCTCAACTACGTGATATCCCTTCAAAATGTTTCCTTTTTTATTCCTTTTAACATTAGAGAGCAAAAACCCTTTCTGATTTGTAAGTGGTTATTAGTTTTAGCAATCGGCACCTAGGTATTGGTGGGGGCCTAGGCAATGAGAACGGTCACATGCCCTTGCATTGTTTTGTGCACCTCCATTAAAATGATTTGGTATTTTCTAGGCATTGGTTTGTCTTTCTCGATTCGTGGATCTTAGCCTAAATATCATGTTTAACTTGCACAATGACTAGGTTAAGAGTTGTAAACCTAGTTTTTGATTTCACGAATATATTATAAAAGTAGTTTGACGAAATGTGTCAAACCATGTAACTATTTGGGGTTAAGCATATGAGTTACAGTTTCCTATGACAATATTTTGGGTCTGACTAGAAAATATGGATATTCAATCACAGTGGATTTGTTTGTAGCTGGTAATGTCTCCAATGAGAGACCACTGTATTGTGTGCTTCAATAGCCATT
The DNA here is from genome assembly GCA_005239495.1 of Nicotiana undulata. NCBI lineage: Eukaryota > Viridiplantae > Streptophyta > Magnoliopsida > Solanales > Solanaceae > Nicotiana > Nicotiana undulata. Next base: position 13,486 of record ML276363.1, on the reverse strand, counting down.
TGATAGACCTCAAATAAAATATTCTCCTGGGTAAGTAAATGTATCATGACTTGATGCTTGGGGCTTAAGGATATGCCAAGGCTCAGGTTCTGTATTTAGTCTGGAATAAGCAGCTTTTGTGCCTAAGTACATTACTCTCTTAGACATATCAGAATTTCTGTGTTTTAGCTAATTTCATTGTGTTTCAATATTTAGGCCGACATAGGCCTTTCCATGGGCATCCAAGGAACAGAAGTCGCAAAAGAAAGCTCTGACATCATTATCTTGGATGATAATTTTGCTTCAGTGGTGAAGGTGAGTTGGAGAATCTCTTTCGGTGTTTGTAGAAAATGTTAGATTGCTTTCTAGAGATTAATTGTCTGTGATTATAAGACTCGACTATGTACAATGTCAGGAATGCTTATTAAGTCTTTTCACCGTTAAATATAACACATTTATATAAACTTCAGAATTCTGATGAGAACATCTGTTGGCCTATGGAGGTGGGTTTTGAGGTCAAAAACTCATTAAAGCTCATAGATATGTATTCATGTTCTGTATTTTATTCAATCTTGGAAGGTAATTTTGCTAAACTGTGAAAGTGAATTGGACTAACTTATAATGCCTATAGAAATGTAAAATCTCATTCTGCATCTGTTATGTTGATGTTGGATCCTTAGCCAGTAAGTATTAGAATAGAGTCTGAACTTTCATTAAGCCTCAATCACATAGGATGTGCTTATTAAGCTTTTCAGTTTTCACTGTTAAATCATATTTATCGGAACTTCAGAATTCTTATGAGAACATTTATTTGGACCATGAAGGTGAGGTCGAAAGCACATGAAAACTCAGATGTGTATTCATATTCTATATTTTTTATTTTGATCTTGGGAGGTAATTTTGCTGAATTTGTGAAGGTGACTTTGACTAACTTTATAATGCTTCTAGAAAATGTGGCTACTCAATCTGAGATCATAAATTATTCTGCATCAACCATGTAATGTTGGGAATTCTTAACCAGTAGGTATTAGAATATGGTCTGACTTTCATTAATTTTTCAAAATTGTGTAACATGGGCTCATCAAAGTTTTAAAGTCAACATGAAAATCGAAGTTCCACAGAGATTTTGTTAGATGACGTAGTGAAAAAGAGGGGGCGAGAGGGCAGGAAAGAGGAGTCAGAAAATAAAAACAAGCAGTTCAAGCTTCTTTTTATCTTGTTATTACATCCCTTTGCCTTTGTGTCGTCAAATTTCCTAGTGGATATTCTTCTTCTTTAACTGACATGTCATCCCTTGAGCCATGTTTATTTGAGAAACATGGAGAAAGCAGCCAAACGCCGAGGAAGAACATGTTGTGTCGTGTTAAGTCTGTGCTGTATCAGCTGGTTTTAGTTTGTCAGAGGCTTAGTGTATGCATAGATGAAAAGCCATGGTCCTTGACTTAATTTATCTCATTGTAGGTTGTACGCTGGGGCCGTTCTGTTTATGCAAATATTCAGAAATTCATTCAATTCCAGCTCACTGTTAATGTCGCAGCTCTTGTAATCAATGTTGTGGCAGCAGTTTCTTCTGGTGATGTTCCTCTAAACACAGTGCAGGTCCTCTCTCTCTCTCACTCTCTCTCTCTCTCTCTCTCCTGACCTACACAATGCAGGAACATATGTAATATGTATATGTATAGTGTATATGTGCCGTGTTTTCTCTCACCGAGTAATTAGGTATCTTTCTGCGTTTGCTCAAGGATACTTTTTTGTTTGCAGCTTCTTTGGGTCAATCTAATTATGGATACTCTGGGAGCACTGGCTTTGGCTACTGAACCACCAACTGACCATCTTATGCATAGACCTCCTGTTGGTCGAAGGTCAGTGGGAACTCCATAGGAATTTAATATATTATCTCCTTACATTCATAATATTTTTTATAATTTTGAGTGGTCGCAAAACGAATTATGCCACAGAGCTTGCTAGATTGAGTTTTTAAATGGTGCATGATAATGATCAGTACATCTATTAATATTTCTGGGAATGTAAGCTTGAAGCATGTTTTTTTGCTTCTCCTTTTTTCCATTAACTTTTTATGTGTAGTAGATAATGACTCACTGTATTCTATAGTATTGAGTAGAAATTTATGTAATGCTAGATGCATCTTTTTCCATTTCTCATGATATGTTCTTCGAAGTCTTTCATTGGCGTCTTCCATTGTACCATGGTTCAACTAATTTTGAGGGACATTCCTGGTGTTCTTATGCATCAACATTTTATCCACTTATTTTCCAAAAGGGAATCAAGATGTTGATTTTACTACTAATTGGTTTTGTTAGCTTCTCTGTTTGTTTAATGGCAGAACTCCTCACTTGCAGGGGTAAGATTCATCATGGGACACATATTCTTTATCTAAATGAAACTCGCTTGCACCTTCTGTATGTCTCCCAATAGTTCTGATGGTTTTCTAGTTCACGGCTGTGTATATGATTCTTATGGGGAAAAAAAAGAGCCAGACGCAGAGTGTTGTTTTGCTTTTTTACTGTGTTGCAATAATTTATTCAGGCTATTTACATGCTCTGATACTATCATTTGTGTAATTTAGGGAACCTCTGGTAACAAATATCATGTGGAGGAACTTGTTTATTCAGGTCTGGCCTTACTAATATAAGACATCATTGTTTCATTTTATCTTGTTATTTTCACCTTAAAGAAGAAACTTTAATAGCACGTCTTTTTTTATTAAAAAAATAATTAATTTTCTTTTCTGCAGGCTCTCTACCAAGTCGGAATCCTTCTTGTTCTCAATTTCCAGGGCAAGAGTATTCTCAGCTTAGAGCATGATGACCCAAAACATGCTAATATGGTGAAGAATACCTTAATTTTCAACACATTTGTTTTCTGCCAAGTAAGTTTCTCCATCTAAATGCAAAGCAGAAGAAGGGTGTGTCTGAGATGTCATTAAAATTTTATTCTCTTATCTGATGAAAAAGGAATAGTGTGTATGCTGTGTATTTTTTTAAATGGTTATCCCCTCTGTCGATAATCTTCTTTCTTCACTTGTCTTATTTACATGCTCTGATACTATAATTAATTACACATCAAGCCTCAGACATCTAACTAGTTCAAATACAGATATTCAATGAGTTTAATGCTCGAAAGCCAGATGAAATTAATGTCTTTACTGGCGTGACCAAAAACCCCCTCTTTACTGGGGTTGTGGGAACTACTTTCATTCTTCAGGTGAGAGATCATCAACTACGCAGATAAAGGTTTCTGATTAGAATTCTTTCATTTTGTTTTGTCACTGACTATCATATTCCTCCATACAACAGATCATTATCGTTGAGTTCCTTGGAAAATTTACAGCAACAGTCAGACTCAGTTGGAAACTATGGTTGGTTTCACTTGCCATTGGTATTATCAGGTAGCGTACAGCAGGGTTTTGTGGGTTTTTGTTGGTTTGATTAGACATTATCTCACACATCTCAACATCTTTGTTTATTGTCACAGCTGGCCTCTTGCAGCTGCGGGAAAACTGATCCCAGTTCCGAAGACCCCCTTGGCTAAGGTCTTCATCAAGTCGTATCAGCGATGCATTGCAGCTCGTAATGCATAAACAAATTCTTTTGGCTCAGTTGTTGCATGCAGATCTACTGTCCTACTAGAATGTATACATGTATAGTACATACGAGTAGTAATTGATAGTTGCTGACTAGGAAGAAAAAAGAACCCGAAAAACATTGAGATAGACATTAGAAACCAATCCTAGAGTATGTTGTTTATAATACATGACAGATATGTATACTGTCCACTAGGTTGAAGAATAGTTATACAATGTTTGATAATTCTGAAAAGGAAGAAAAGAGAACCCAAAACAAAGATTGAGATAGGCATTACAAAGCATCCCGGAAGTATGTTGCTTATTATAGTACATGATAACTATGTATTCTTTTTTTATTAATACAGAAGAGGAGTAAGTATAAGTATAAATCTTGTTAATAGCAATTTGTATGGCAGATATGTCCATAAAAAGCAACCTGAAGGTATGTTGCTTATAGTACATGGTAAATATTCCTAGTTGCAGTGTTGTCTTTGTTCTTTCTAGTTGGAGGTGTAAAAGAGTCTTGGTTTTTTCTTTTTCCCACTTCCCTTGGTAATTTGGTTGGTGTAGCAGTTGTGTTTGCATTCACAAATGCTATCAGGAATAGCATTAATCTAGTGCCAACGTGCCCTGGTTAAAACCTCTTATTATATTTGATCATTTGCCAGTGCACGTTGTATTATAGGTGTGTTGCGCTACTGGTTTCATGTTTTGTACTTTGCTTTAACATTATAAACAAAAGATTTTCCTAGCAACGCATAGCATTTATGGATTTGTTTTCCTCAAGAAGAGGAGCTAAATCCATCGGTGACAAATTTGAAATACGTGCCTCATCTCTGTTCCTCTCTTTATCAAACGTGCAAATTGTTAGTTAAAGTTGACAGAAGCGTAACGAAACTAGAAATGCCCAAGATTTTCCATTCAAAATCACTATACTCGTATGAAAATAGCATATGTCCAACAAATAATAAACTTAAACACAATTTGGTTGAGGGTGAAAGGGGGAAGGTGCTTGATCTCTTCCACCAAGACCTCTACAAATGAACCCCAAAAAGATCTATCTAAATATTGATCACTACAAATTTTTGAAGCAAACCTGTGTCTTCTGTAAACAAAACTCTGAAAGAACTGCAGGACAAGAGAGCCCATCTTAATAGTAGTATCATATAAGTGTCATTTACCTTTCTTCGCGACGAACTAGCAGAAGCATGAGTAGGCAAAGTGGTTCCTCTTTGAGACATAATGAGATATGTAGTCTGTTAAAGAAGCAGAGGAACCAGAAATATCAGCAGGAACAAGTATCTGTGTCTTCCCAGAGGCGATTCTCTTGCCAGCCGCATTAGCATAAAACAGCCCTGAGATGGCTGGTACAAATACATCACTCTGAGTACACATGTGAAAGTCTATAACTTTCTCCAGTTCTGAATTCTCTGTGTCAAGAAATCTTGCCTTTTTGTCTATGGGCATTATGCTTTCCTGCAGGTGCATTTTGAAGCAAATCAAGAGCCAAAACAAAGACTAAACATCTATCACCCCAGACTTTAGACAGAGTCCCACATCGGCAAAACACAAGAGGGATGTTGGGTATATAAGTTAACAAGTCTTAGACCCTAGTGACGCGTTTTAAACACGTGAGTGCCTAGGCCCAGAGCGAACAATATCACTAGCGGGCTGGGCTATTACAAAGCACAAACACATGGAAACACGTATAGACTAAACACAAATCTGGTTCACATGAACTGAAGAAACTGTACCTTGGTGTATGTTCTAGGAAAGAGATCCTTTAATGCATCAAGGCTGCTATCCCATCTTGATTGAGTCAGATATATAGTTGTATCTTTGTTGAAACCAAGTTTTCTCAAAAACATAGCTATTTCATGTGGACCAAAACAACTCTTTGATCTAGAAGCACTGTTCCCTTGGCAGCTCTTTTTCTCCAATATATCAACCCTTAGATCCACAGCAATGAACTGTCCATTTGACTTCCTACTCAATGTTCTTAAGCGCTCCACCATAGATTCAACTACTCCATTGACTTCAGGCTGAAGCTCTAAAGTTCCAAACATTCCCAAACATGCAATTGCATCAATGTTGCTATTGTCTTTCAATTTTTTCATGTTTACTGAAGGAAAATAAGTGGCTAGCCTTATGTTCCCCTTTGATCTGAAAATCGGCTCAATGTTATCAACAATGTATTCTTCAGTAACCCTACTAGGGACCTTCACAACTGCTAGGTTCCTTTTAGATGGCTGGGATTTTGTTACTTTTACCACCCCATTTAGGCTTTTCACAAAGTGCTCAACATCATAGACCTCTTCAAAGTTCCTGAAAGTCACAAAATTATGAGAACTACTACAAAAAAGTTCTTTTGCAGTTAGAACTGTACATTACGTGTATATTGAAGAGGAGCCTTGGCGTAATTGGTAAAGTTGTTGTCATGTGACCAGGAGGTCACGGGTTCAAGCCGTGGAAACAACCTCTTGCAGAAATACAGGATAAGGTTGCATACAATAGACCCTTGTGGTCCGGTCCTTTCCAGACACCGCACATAGCGGAAGCTTAGTGCACCAGACTGCCCTTTTTGTACATTATGTGTATATTACATGAACTACTCAAGAAGATGGTGTAGATACCAAATAAAATACTGACCTTTTATCACCAGGTTCACTTCCCCTGATGTCTGGGAGTACAAGATTTGCTCGCAGATATCTTGCTATTACCACTGCATCAGCAATCTACAAAATTTCCACAGAGAGAATACGCAACGAAATTCAGTCTTAACTCATCCTGTGCTCAATTATTTTTGAAGGGGTGAGGGGTAAGATACCTGAGAGACGTGATATTCAGGACCATTAGTGAGGGAGAAGGTAACAAATCCTTGTGATTCGTCAGCTTCCTCTGTTAGAACACAATCATTTAAGAAAAATATGCTCATCTAAAGTAATAAGATAAATACTACTGTACTTAGTATAGTAGTAGTAGTAGTAAATAAGAGAGAGTGAAGTATTAAATCTCTCACCAATAAGTGATATAGGCAAACAAGGTTTTAGAGAAGGCCCATCTCCATTGATAACCAGGCTTTGCTTTCTGGTACTATGAATTGATGTGTCAGAATCGACCTTGGTAAACATAAATACCAAAATTAAATCAGAATTGATGAAATTTGTAAATTCTATTAGTAAAGTGAAAAAAAGAAGATTACTGAAGCAATTAACTAGTAGGCAGTATCTCCTCGAAGAGGATTTAAAACTTAATATATACACTAAGCTACACTTTTGGACTATGTATTCAAAACTTAATATACAGGGATAACAAACAAATTTTGCGTAGAATTTTTCGGCGCCTTCCGCCCCTAAATCCGCCCCTATGTGGAGTGCTCTTCACGTAATTTAACTGGATCTCTAAATACAAAGTGATAAACAAGATGCAATAGTTGAAAAAAATAAACAAGAAGAGTATTGTAGGTAATGGCTACACATTTGAAGCAGCTGAATCTTTCTAAATTGGAATCATAAAGCAAGAGAAGTAGCAAGTGTCAAAATGAAAAAGATGAAGATATATGAATCAATATTAAGGAAATGAAGATAGTATTACAGGAAGCTGAGAATCAAAGTGGTCGCGCTTGATCATGTCGCCGAGCATAACGAACATAGTGATAGTAAGAACTCCAGCCAAAACCTGTCTCGGATCCACTCCCATCTTTGATCTTGATCTGCACCACCAACTCTACTCTCAACTCTTGTGTGCTGAGTGCCGGGACTATACTATTTATTGTTACTCCCAATAATAAATGATGGGATTATAATATATATAGAGATTAGAGAGAGATGGGAACAAGCAAAGAGCAGAAGCTGGACTGACTAGTAGTAAGACACACACTACAACCTTTTTATTTTCATCCAAAATAAATGTTTAGTTACGTAATAAAAAAAAATTGATGTGTTTTTCTAAAATTACCTTTACGTAAGTATTTTTAAATTTTTTTTTACTTTAACTATGCTGCAATATTTAAATAAAGTTAATTTAATCACACTAATTATTTTCACCTAAAATTTTATATTTCCTTAATAAATACCGGAAGGAATATTATATTATATTTTTCTACGTACATGGGTGGGATTATGGCCCAGGGAGAGAAGTGTGAGTATTAGTGAGTGTGTTGGAGTAAGTTAAAAGTGTGTCGGAGAGGGCGACTGGTTCTCCTCCTATCCCACCGACACTTCTCCTCTCTTTCACCTAACAATAAACAAACCCCCTTTTTTATCTCCCAAAACAGATTTGCTGCCTCTTTCCCTTGAGATTTTAATATACTATTGTTTTGTTAACATTTTAACCTTGGATAATCATAAAAAGCATTTACATTCTCTCCTGGCAAAACCATACTAATTGCTTCAAACTTGTTCTTAAGATTTTCATTCTAAATTTGAGGTGGGTGAATGTGTCACATATAATTGGGTTTATGAGTGAATCACAAGAAAAGAGGGATGCTATGCTGAAAGCCAGGTTGTATTAGACAAGTGACCCACTGCCCTTCATTTCACCCTCGTGACTTACCTGACTTGTGTCACTCAACTTGGCACGTGCCTTTCTTTCTTTTGTCTATTCTCTCCAATTTAATAGTACTACTACTCCATCCATATGGTTAGTATCGAAAAGATTAATAAATATGACAAACTATTAAACCTATGATGATGGAAAAGTATGAGTCTTTTGGATCTAATAATTAGTTCAATCGACTCTCCATCAATTATTAGTGCCCTATTCTCTATTATTTCACTCCTAAACTTCTTCTTCCTTTTTGTTTCTTCACCACTTGACATGTTTGGAAATTTTTTAAAATTTTACCCCTTCGACTTGTATTACTGTTGTTTAAGTGGAAGAAAAAGGCGCAAGTAATAGCAGCCAATAAAAAGAGAGTCAAAACAATTGGCTAATTTTCTGGTATGAATAAATATAAGAAAGAAGAGCAGAGCGGGGATGCTGCCGTAATTAAAGGCAAGATATCAAAGTAAATTGGAAAACCCACCCACTAATGACGACTGAAGTGGATCCGCTGCCCCATTCTTTATTCAAATCAACAGCGCCAGTATTTTAGTATTAAACACTCTCCTAAATCTGGTGATACTTTACACGTACATAAAATAATATATATGCCCGCGCAGTGCCGAAGCTAGGTATTTCTCCTAGGGTGTTCTAATTTAAAAGAAGTGAAAAAAAATTCCGAGTTCAATATGTTATACTTCTAAAATGTAATATTTTACTTATATATACAGTGTAATTTTTCGCCGAAGATGATCAGTTGATCACCCTTATGACCATGTGGCTTCGCCACTATGTGTGGGGGTATGTGTGTGGTAGTATTTTTTGGAAAAAAAAATTTACCCAGATAAAAGTTATCCACTTCCCAAAGATTTTCACTAGGTCTCGTTTGCCCGCGAATTGGAGGTTTTTTGCTATTGGTCTTAATATAAATTTGCTACTGTATATCTCAATTTTGAACTTTTCTTGAAATGGAAAATATTTGGTTAATTTGAGATAACGTAGAATGAAAAATTGCACGATAGATTTCGGAGGAAGTGAAATGAAATACTATAAATAGAAGGAACTTATCATCCTTAACGCTTCCATAGTAGTTAGACATTTCCTAATACTAATTGTCGACAAAGGAATCAGTGCCTAATAAATACGCTGATGATATATTTGTCCTCCAAACGATGAGTCATAGGTTGTGATAAATCATCACGATGTTCCAGATTCAATATTTGAATATAAAGCCCTAGTACTACTCTCTTCGTCTCAATTTTATTATTCTAAAATATTATAATTCATAATAATTTGTATTTAAAATACAATAAGTCATATTAGTTTAAAATAATATGAGTAATAAATTGAGACTGAGGGAGTAATATTTAGTTTATATACACGATATAAGTTTTCAGCGAAGATGTGTATTTAACCATTCTTGCATTTTGAATTTTTGTATTTTTTTCATTCTAGGAATTTGTTATGCTATTCTCCGGATGTATAATAATTTAATTAATCAAATCTATTTGGAGAAGAAGACCTGGATTGTTGTAACAGGTTACACCTTTCTCGATGTATAGTATCGTAAATTGTTCTCAACAACCTCTTTATTTTCTGGGAACAGAAAAATCATTTTGGTCATCTAACATGAGCAAGACAAGTGAATTGATTTAACTTAGTGGGAAAGAAATGCCTTTGCATCCCTATAGAATTTAAACCCCACAAGTAAGGAGGGCCCAAGAAAATTTCAAGTTTTGTCCTTACTCTTTATGTTTAACGTTAATTCTGATTTTAGCTTCGGACTTGCCATAATTTAAGGAAGTTTTTGGAGTATAAACAAGTTGCCGAAATGTTCAGTTTTCTAATTAGTTTGGCTTGGTTAGGATAAAAGGACATAGCAGCACGTTTTAAAATTATAATAAGAGCAGTTGAACGTACAATATGCCGACAACAATAGCATTGACACTAACAACTTGTTACATATCATTTTATAATAAGTATCGACCATCCAAACAAGTTATAAAATAAAGGTGTACTTGTAGTTAGAAAAATGTTCACTAAGACTATTTTCCTATCTTCTACAAGTGCTGTAATCCAGAATTTGACAAATTTATGAGCCCGTCCTTGTTAGTATTTTCTTTGTGTATTCTTCTGCGCATGGAGATGGTTCATGGAAGGATGTTTTTTATTAGCATACCACATTATATAAGTATTTGTTTTCAAAAGATTAATAAAGGTTACAATTTCTAAAATTCAAATTAAGCTGGATTTTAGTCAAGGATTTGATAGCTTGGCCTTGATTTTGTATTATCCTTCAACAACAATCTAATGTTTCCACAAACAATAATTAGGATTTGTTGGGTTTTTTTTAAATAATTAATGATATATTAATGCTTAAAATGGGTGAATGGGAAATGGAGGGGAAAATGAAATATTTGAGTAATATTTGAGTTTCCCTCCTTAATTGTCCCACATCGGAAGATGAAAAGACTTTTGATGGGTATATAAGCAATTGCTCTTCTTCTAGCTAATAAAGAGTTGAGAAGAAAGCAAGTCTCGCGCCGTCGTCGTCGCTCGGCTCGGCCTCGGCTTCGGTCAACAAATATTTAATATTAAATCCATTTCAGTTACTGTTTTGTAACAGAAAATTAACTACCCTTCAATTTTCCCTCTTTATTATTGAGTAAATAGCCAATTATGTCATGGCATTTACTTTATGAGCGTTTTTGCAAAAACAGTCATTCTGAAGAGTTGCACCTCTTCAGATTTCAGCCCAACTTTGGCTATAAATACAAGTCCATTCTCTCAGATTTTACATACTAATTTCTGAGTTCTCCTCCTTCTTTCTGCATACTTTCATCTTCAAAGAAAGCAAGTAAGTGTGATTTGCTACCGAACTTTGAGTTCGCTGAAACACTGGGGTTTGAAGTACCACTACACCAGTGTGAAATTCGTTCTATCCTGGGAGGAAATAATCCATAACCTTGGGTACGAGGAGGGTATTAAATTTCTTAAGGAAACACTGTGAATTCAGTGGGATCGGATTAATTTTCCATTACGTTTACATTTTTGTTTATGTTATTTTATTATTTTCAGAATTGTTTTTACAAATACAGAGTTCTAACAAGCTTAAGGAATTTAATATATTTTCTGTATTTGTTTTATATACACTGTTTCTGGAAAGTAAAAACCTTTGTGGTTTTTGGAGATTAAAATCAACGTGATTTTAACGTTTGTGTCGTTCTTTTACAGAAATGACGAATGACAATGGAAACCAAGCTGTTCCGATGGCAACTGAGAATGCCTCAACAAGCCGAACAATATCGGCAGCATTGGCACCGGCTGAGAAACTCGAAAAAATTTCCAGGCTTGATTTCAAGCGCTGGCAGCAGAAGATGTTCTTCTACTTGACTACTCTAAGTCTCCAGAAGTTCATCAAGGAAGATGTTCCTGTGCTGTCTGATGAAACTCCAGAGACTGAACGCTTTCTCGTCATTGAGGCGTGGAAGCATTCAGACTTTTTGTGCAAGAATTATATTCTAAGCGGGCTGGAGGATTCTTTGTATAACGTCTACAGTGGCGTGGAAACGTCAAAAGAATTGTGGAGTGCGCTTGAAAAGAAATACAAAACTGAAGATGCCGGGTTGAAGAAGTTTGTTGCTGCAAAGTTTTTGGACTACAAGATGGTAGATAGCAAGTCTGTTATTACCCAAGTCCAGGAATTGCAAGTGATTATTCACGATCTCCTTGCTGAAGGTAAAAGTAAAATTAATACTAATATTGATAGTATTAATTTTATTATGTTTACGAATGAAATTTTTATTGAAGGTCTTGTTATCAATGAGGCCTTCCAAGTAGCAGCAATGATTGAAAAGTTGCCTCCATTGTGGAAGGACTTCAAAAATTATTTGAAACACAAACGCAAGGAGATGTCCCTTGAAGATCTCATTGTTCGGTTGAGAATCGAAGAGGACAATAAAGCTGCTGAAAGGAGAGGTCGTGGTAATTCAACAATAATGGGAGCAAATATTGTTGAAGAGAACAAAAAGAGAAAGAAGGCTTCTGGGCCGAAATACAACCCAAGCAAGAAGCGGTTCAGTGGAAACTGCTACAACTGTGGGAAAACCGGACACAAATCTACGGAGTGTCGTGCTCCGAAGAAAGACAAGAAGAGGGGTCAAGCAAACATGGTTGAAAAGCATGATGATGTTGATGATTTGTGTGCCATGCTTACTGAATGCAACTTGGTGGGAAATCCTAGAGAGTGGTGGTTTGATTCTGGAGCCACTCGCCATGTTTGTGCTGTTAAAGAAGCCTTTGCTACTTATGCTCCTGTTGGACCCGATGAGACGATTTCTATGGGAAATGCTTCAAAGGCGAAGATTGAAGGATGTGGGAAGATATTTCTCAAAATGACTTCCGGCAAAGTGATGACTTTGAACAACGTCCTTCATGTTCCTGAGATTAGGAAGAATTTAGTCTCTACTGGCCTTCTTGTTAAGAATGGCTTTAAATGTGTATTTGTTTCCGACAAGGTTGTAATAAGTAAGAATGAGATGTTTGTAGGAAAATGTTACTTTACCGAGGGCCTTTTCAAACTTAACGTAATGGTTGTTGAAAGCAATAATAAAATTTCAGCTTCGTCTTACTTACTTGAGTCAAATGAATTATGGCATGTACGTTTGGGTCATGTCAATTATAAAACCTTGCGAAAAATGATTAATTTGGAAGTATTGCCTAAGTTTGAATGCGACAAATCAAAATGTCAAGTATGTGTGGAATCTAAGTTTGTTAAACATCCTTATAAGTCAGTTGAAAGGAATTCAAATCCTTTAGATTTAATTCATACAGATATTTGTGACATGAAGTCAATACCATCTCGTGATGGCAAGAAGTATTTCATAACTTTTATTGACGATAGTACTCGATATTGCTATGTTTACTTACTTAATAGTAAAGATGAAGCAATAGACGCATTCAAGCAATACAAAAGTGAAGTTGAAACGCAACTTAACAAGAAAATAAAAATGATAAGAAGTGATAGGGGTGGTGAATATGAATCTCCTTTTGAAGAAATATGTTTAGAATATGGAATTATTCATCAAACAACGGCCCCATACACGCCCCAATCCAATGGGATTGCGGAAAGAAATAATTGTACTTTAAAGGAGATGATGAACGCATTGTTGATAAGTTCTGGTTTGACACAGAACTTGTGGGGGGAAGCCATTCTTACGGCTAATCGAATATTAAATCGAGTGCCCCATAGCAAAACACAATCCATTCCATATGAAAAATGGAAAGGAAGGAAGCCCAACTTGAATTATTTTAAAGTGTGGGGGTGTTTGGCAAAAGTGCAAGTTCCTAAACCCAAACGGGTAAAAATAGGACCGAAAA
>ML276362.1:92599-107484 GCA_005239495.1 Nicotiana undulata | reverse complement strand
ACCACACAGGGGGGGGGGGGGGGGGGATTTGTATGGTGTCCAATTTTTTGCGTGCACAGATTATAGAAGTTTGGTTCTTCTATGTGTACCTTATACTACTGTTGCAGAGTAATATATGCAGAAAGTAAAGAACAAAAGTATTTTACGTGGAAAACACCTGACTCATAAGGTGAAAAATCCACGACCTACTACTCAGTAGGATTTTCTCCAACACTTCACTAAATCACTGAGCCAAAACACTATTGACAAAAATTTTTGAAAACCTAAGGATTACCTCTAATCCCTTTGTGGCAACCAGCCTATAGTTGTTGCATCAGCTTCATGTTAACTCTAACTTGAATACAACACTCAGAGTACCTAGTACTATTTCTTCTAAATAAAGTTGAAAAGTACAATTTGAAACACCTACTACAATGAAACAAGAGTAAAAGACAGACACTTCGAACTAGTTCTTGTATCTGGTTCATGTAGCTTCAGGTTTGCACACTTGAATCACACAAGCATTATTTGCAAAATGCCTTGCTATTTTTTTCTCAACTTACGTTTAACTTCAGTGTTTGTGCGTACCTGTAGAATGAGAACATCCTGCAATTTATAGAGTTAGTAGAATAGGAAATAACTAGAGTTCTAATGCTATACTCTTCCTTGGTGGAAGAGTTCTAGTTATCTTCAACTTGTAACTCCTCCCTTAGCTAGGATAGAGTTCTCTCGAGTAAGGAGTCCTTCTGCTTATCATTTTTGCAACCTTTTTGTTATGGAGATATCAGATATAACCACTTAAACTTATCTCTTTCATGTGCATGCCTGAATTCTGCTCGGGTGTGTGTACACTGTGCGTGGACCTGATTCATGCTTGAGTTTCTTTGTCAATCATCAAAACAAACTTCACTTGGACCAACACTCAAATTCATAATATGAAGATATCACTTCCGTTGTTCAATCGCCTCCTTTTTACGCTAGATATTAGATCTTAGATATCTTTGACCAAAATTTGAGGACTTGCGTTACAACATTAAATTTTTGTGTAAATTTTTTATTTAATGTTAATGTTTAATGTGTTTGTTGTATAGGTTCGATATGGGATATTTTGTCATGACTTAATTTATTTAGAAATCGTTGGTCAGATTTGAGTTTGGGAAGCTTGATTGTTGTGAGAGCTATGGTCGAGGGAAAATGGCTTTAGATTTGTTATGATACTATTTAACTATTAATACAATATTAAAAAGGATATTAAACGATTAATTAAAAGGGAAAAAATTATCAAGCACGTTGCATAAATTTACTAATTAGCTACGAAGTTAAACAACAACAACAAACCAGTATGTTCCCACCAGGTGGGGTCTGGGGAGGCTAGTCTGTGCAGACCTTATCCCTACCTAACAGATAGAGAGGTTGTTTTCCAATAGACTCTCAGCTCAAGAAAGGTAATAAGAAGAAGTGGATACATGATTCATAAACCAAGTTCAAGAAAAATGCAAATCTACTTGGTTATGTTATTTTTAGATATTTTTGGGATTAAGGATTGCTACGCTACGTAACTCTTTTATAGGAGTAAAAACATAAAACTTGAGTGAGAGACTCCCATGTATATAGTGTTTACATGAGGGGTAAAAAATGACATTCAATCTTTGTGGATATTTTGATAAATTAACTTTACACTTGACTTCTTCCCATTTTAGTATAATATATATATATACACTACTTGAATTTCATGTGACATATCATGGGTAGATCAGTTGGACGGAAGTAGAAGCACACGAGTACAACAAGAATAGCTAGAATTAAGCTGAAAAGGGTCTTCCAGCATACGAGTATTATGAAAAGATATTTCATCTCTTGACGCATGCAAAAGACATTACTTTCAGTTGATTTCTTACCTGAAAAGTTCTATCGTTTAGGTTTTGAGATTCAAGACAAAATCTGGATGGGAATATATATATATATATATATATATATATATATATATATATATATATATATATATATATATCAATTGATAAATTTGTGAACGTTATAATACATTTTTTTTAAAAATCCGTATACATGATGATCGATCGCAACAGTTTTGAATATGCGGTTTGCTTTAACTTTTAATTTATAATAATAATTATGATTCTTGTACCTTTTCGGCCAATCGTTTACATGTATTGAAATAATCATTCACTTATTTAACTGGTCATATATGAAATTAATCATTTGAAAAGATCAATTTTCGTGTTTTTTTACCATTTGAGAAATTTTTTACGAAAAATGCCCTTTTCTAAAACCAAAATATTTATATTTATATGAGTGATATAAAATTAAAATACTAAAGTTAAAGATAATATTAATGGAAACATCCCACTCCTGTTAATTCTAAATTTTAATTCTTTATAACTCCTAATATTTTAAAAAATACATACAGTAAAAAAATTTTGATCTTAGACATCAAATTTTATAATATCAAACGGGACTACACGTGCATCACATATATTTAGAGATTAGTATCTTTATAAGTAGCATGAGATTAATATTGTCCGACAACAGACAATCACTTATAAATATAAATTGATAATCGCATCTACGGAGTACAATGTTAATATTTACTTTCTTATACTATCATTTTATTTATTTTTTATTTTTAATATTTCGCACTACATGTTGAACGATGAAAGTATTTAAATATGGACAAGAACAAATTTAATTACACTTGTGTTTCTTGGAGAAGATAAATAAAGCACATGATCATACAATCTCAGATAATAGACCGTCTTTGTTGCTACATGATTTCTCACATGAACAATTATAAGTTGGACTTTTGAGAGGGATATTAATGTCGAGAATAAGAATTTATTGTTCTTTCATATTAATAATTAAAATATTTACGTGCATAGCACGTATATAAAGACTAATTATTATAAAATCACGAATACAATATTGATGGATCAAAATAACTCTGAATATTAAACACAAACTCATAAGAAAAGGTTACACGTTAGGATGCTAATAGGCTATAATCCTAATTTGTTTGGACATCAACGACATGAGGATAAATAAGAACAGTAGGATACGCCTATAATCCTGTTTATGTCTGAACATTATTAACACGTACAAGAGTAAAGTACTCATATTGATTTGAATAGCTTGATCTTGTAACGACTCGGCCGATCGTTTTGAGAGTTAGAGCCCCGATCCCCGATCCCCTATTAACTGCTTTTCCCATATCTATTTCTGCTATTGTTTCTTGCCGGGAGGTTACGTTTTGGACTTTGGAGTGTTTTGGGGTACACTTAGTCCCTAACGGAGGCTTAAGTCTTAGAATTTGGACCGTAATCAGAATTATGTAAAGACGACTCCGGAATGGAGTTCCGTCGATTCCGTTAGCTCCGTTAGGTGATTTTGGGCTTAGGGCATGTCCGGATTGTGTTTTGGAGGTTTGTAGCTCATTTAGGCATGAAATGGCGAAAGTCGAAGTTTTTGAGATTTTGGCAGGCACTGGTATTTTTTATATCGGGGTTGGATTCTAATTCCGGAAGTTGGAGTAGGCCCTTAGTGTTCAATATGACTTATGTGCAAAATTTGGGGTCAATCAGAAATGGTTTGGTTGGTTTCGACATCAGTTGTCGAATTCGGAAGTTTCAAGTTCTATAAGTTTGAATCGGAGGATACATCGTGATTTTAGCGTTGTTTCAGGTGTTGAGGGCTCGACTAAATTCGCATGGTATTTTAGGATTGGTTGGTATATTTGGTTGAGGTCCAGGGGGCCTCGGGCGTGTTTCAGATGCTCAACGGGTCATTGTTGGACTTTGGAAGATAACTGATTTTCTGGTGTTTTAGTTGTAGACATTTCTTCATCGCGTTCGCGAGAGAGGTCTCGCGATCGCGTAGAGCATCTGGGAGGCCAACTCAAGTTGTTCTTTGTGTTCGCGCAAAGAAGCCCGCGTTCGCGAAGGTATGGTCAGTGGAAGCATCGCGGACGTGAAGAGTGGAACGCGTTTTCATAGAGGAAGTGAGGCAGCTGAGGACCCCAGCCATTTGGTCTACGTGTTCAAGTAGTGGGTATCGCGTTCGGGAAGGACCAGGAAGTGAAAGGTACGCGTTCGCGAGAGGTCCCTCGCGTTCGCAGAGAAGGAAATTTGGCCAGTGTAAATTTTGTTATACGCGAACGCGAGAGAGTGTCCGGGTTCGCGAAGAAGAGAGCACCTGGGCAGAATTTAAAGTTCCAAATCGAGGGTTTATGTCATTTTTCACCATTTGGACTTGGAAGTTCGGAATTAGATCTTTAGAGGGATTCTCACGTGGGTGTTTGGGGTAAGTGATTCTTACCTAGTTTTGGTTAATTTCCATGATTTTATCCTTAATTTCATCATTAAATTAGTGATTTGGGGTGGAAAATTGGGGAAAAGTTGAGAAAAGTTCTTAAGTCGAATTTTGAGGGTTTGATCGAGATTTTGCTATCGGATTTGAGTAAATTTGATATGGTTAGACTCGTGAGTGAATGAGTGTTCATATTGTGATTTTTACCTGATTCCAAAACGTGGGTCCGGGGAGACTTTTTGGGACGAATTTCTAATTTCTTGCTTTAGCTTTGATTTCATTAGCTAGATTAGTTTCTTGTAGTTATATTTATGTTACGTAATTGGTTTTGGCGAATTTGTTTTTGGAAAAAGGGGAAAAAAGTTTATGTCCAAACATGCCCGTAATTTGCTCATTTGTATTTTCAGTTTTTGTTGTCGTTTGCTAAATTTTGAATTTCTTAGGTGATCCTGTTGTTTAAAAAATGGGACGTTACTTTAGCTGCTTAAAAGAATAAGGAAGAACAGTTAGGTAACTAAAATGGGATTACTATGACAAGGAAAAGTGTAATCTGGTCATGTATTCTTCAGGTCTCCTGTCCTGTTAACTTTGTTAAAAGTTCTGAATCTCTTGAGAACATATGAGGAGTAGTTTCACTTTTTGTGGACGTCATTAGTATGGGCCGAATTAGTCTAGTTGATTGAAGAAACAAGAGAGGTGGGCTAAAATTGTATGGGCGCACTATTGGTCGCCTCCTCGCCTCCTTTAAACTTATATTCTTTTTTGTATTTTTGTTTGCATATGTATCTATTTTTTTGTTAAAAGTATTTTTAAAAAGACGATTTTGTCCTGCAGGACTATTGATAAAATTGTAGATTGCGGGATAAAACTTCAGCATGTTTTGGCTGGAAGTTTAAGCAAATGAACTAAATAACTTAATCATGTTTAGTCTGAATTTTAGCAAATGAACTAAATAGCTTAAGCATGTTTAGTATGAAGTTTTAGGAAATGAACTAAATAACTTAAGCATGTTTAGTATGAAATTTTAGCAAATAAACTAAATAATTTCAGCATGCATTAGCAAAAACTCATTAGAAAATTACATACTGCAAGACAAAAACTTAAGCATGTTTAGTATGAAGTTTTCGCAAATGAACTAAATAACTTAATCATGTTTAGTCTGAGTTTTAGCAAATGAACTAAATAGCTTAAGCATGTTTAGTATGAAGTTTTCGCAAATGAACTAAATAACTTCAGCATGTTTAGACTAAAGTTTCGCATCATGACAAAATTGTAGACTGCGAGATAAATAACT
Source organism: Nicotiana undulata (assembly GCA_005239495.1). Classification (NCBI taxonomy): domain Eukaryota; kingdom Viridiplantae; phylum Streptophyta; class Magnoliopsida; order Solanales; family Solanaceae; genus Nicotiana; species Nicotiana undulata. Next base: position 101,894 of record ML276362.1, on the reverse strand, counting down.
TCAGCATGCATGAACATGAAGTTTTAGCTTCAATGTATAAAACAACCTCATGCTATATTAGCATGAAGTTTTAGCTTCAACATGAGACAACTATATGCAAGTGTGATTCTAGGAGATCTTTTTTCATGAATGATGTTGCAGATCACGCGATTTATCAGGGGTGTAATTGTCATATTATTACGGACTTTTTGTCAACTAACTACCAAATCAATAATTTTTAAAAAGATGGTACTGGTTAAAAGCAATGGCGAATTCAGGATTTTAATGTCGTGTGTGCTCACTGATAAAAACTCTGGAAAAAAAAGAGAAAAAATGAGTTTAGCGGTGGGTGCTCACTCAATATTTATTTAAATATTTTTATAAATATTTTTACAAATTTACTAAATCCTGTCAAAGATAATGGGTGCTTGAGCACCCAAAAATAAGACATAGATCCGCCACTGGTTAAAATGTGGCACAAATATAGAGTACAACTGCAAATCTCCATGTTTATGGAGATATGGACTGACGGGAAGAAAAAGAAATTAAGGGCTTATGGATGTCTTATAACAACGACAAATAAATTAAGGGGTCACTTGGTATGAGGTATAAGAAGGTATAATGTTAGTATAAAATTTAATATCACCTTAATTTTTGTTTGGTTAGCAAACCAGGTATAAGTTATCCCAGGATTAAAATTAACACCGGGATAATTTATACCTTATAGAGGGTGGGGTAATTAGCACCGGTATAACTTATACATTCTTCTTACAAATTATGCAATTGTCATATTTAATACACCATACCTAACAATGAATAAAAAATAATCTCAGCATAAATTATCTTAATATAACTTATATCAATATAACTTATTCCGGCTAAGCCATATTCAAACCAAACGACCCCTAAAATTATTACGGATATCTTACCATTTCAGTTTTTAGAAAAAAGTGAGAGAGAGAGAGAGATTGGTAAAGAAAAACTGTACAGGCTGGCGATTCCAGAGAGACGAGGGTAGAAGTAGGCTTCTTGTGACATTCATTTTCATTAAAATAAAGTGTTGAACGCATTAGCAGACGACTGCAGTAATACAAAGAAAGGCAGAGGGCGGTCACATGAGTTGCATACTCAACTGTGCCACCGGCCTACTTAGAGTCCGGAATCAAAATAATGTCCTATTGGACAAAAAGAATATTAATGAGTATAAAAAAAAGTTATAATAGTATATATAACGTCTAAATATTGGGCGTTATACCTTAACGGTAACTTTTGTCGTTAAGGTATAACGTTCAGTATTTGGGCGTTATACCTCTGACATTTGACTGCTCCTGTATAGCGCGGACATTTTGTACGCTATACCTATAACGCTTACTTTTTGCGCGCTATACCCCCTTTTTTTGGCCCCACCAATAATAACTGACATAACAATAATTTAAATGTGTATAGCGCAAATTAAAGGGCGTCATACATCAAAAATTTCAGCCCCCTGGGCTAGCCATTTCCTATATAAAGGAGTTAGCATTGTAGGAAAATTCATTCAAAAAATATTTTAACTCCCGTTCAAACGTTTCTTGTTGTTAAATTCTCAAGCATTTTTTCATTATGTCTGAACAGCGTAGAATAAGAGTTTCATTATATTGGGGGGTGACGTTGTGATGGAGAATAACTCTGTGAGGTACAGTTTATCTCCACAGTGTCATGTTAAATTTCCACTTACAATGGAGTACGATAAATTGATATCGTTGTTATGCAAAAAAAAAAAATGAGTGTGAGGAAACGTTCAATGATACTTAAAGTAATCGAAAGATATCTGTATTCCGTCACTCCGAAAGGAGTTGCTTTTTTCTTAGAGTTTAACATCGACGATGATGAAACTTTGAGGGATTTTCTGAGGACTGCGGATGAATGCCGGGAATTTTTTGTAATCACAATGTTGGATATGTACGTCAAGGTCGAAGACGTTCCCAACAATGAGGTTGCGCGTAGTAGGGATAACCCCCAGTCATCAGATGGTTATTCTGGAGCAGTTTTTGCCGAACAGGTTCCGGATGAAAGAGTTTTCCTTGATTTAAACTTATCATCGCCGGCGAATGAGCAGCGAGAAAATAAGTTCTCTCCTGCTTTCCATAATTCACAAGACGAGCGGTAAATTTCAATTTTTCTTTGTGTTATGATGTACATTTTTGTTGTATTGAATTTGTATTAACGCTCATATATTTAACAGGGGGGTACCGGCCGGATATGAATTTTACAAGTGGTCCATCCGGTAGTCATCACCTAAATGAAAATGTCCATCATAGAATTTCATCACATTACGACTTGTAAGTGAAGTGATATGGCTATATGAAAAGTTTTTATTAATTTCAGTAGCTTATTATTTTGTCTGTTGTGCAGTGAAGACAAGCTAGTTGAACCACCCGTACTCACTCAATTGTCCGAAGATGACGTCTTAAATCGGGATCTGGAAGATGCACAGAGTGAGGAAGAGAACAATGACTATGACAACAATGGAGATGAATCCGGAGACGAGACACCCTTTCCTCGTGAGGATGGTGATGAGGAGGATGAGAAGGAAGGACCTGATCTGACGAGAGAGTATGCTCCCCCCCCCTCCCCCCAGACGAAAAGTGTACGAGTCCCAAGTCATTTCATTCAAGGGAGATTCCTTACAATGATAACTTGCCAAGTATGCCGGATGTGAAATCTCTCACAAGGGATTTTGATGAAATCCGGAAAGCAATGTGGGATGAGTCTAGACCAACGGTGTTGGCAAAGGGTATGCTTTTTCCTGATAAAGCGCGCGTAAACAGGGCTTGTAAAATTCACGACGTAAAAGAGTGTCGTGAGATGAAGGTTAAAGAGTCAAGTCTGGTGGTATACAAGGTTGTTTGCCGCAGGTGGTTTTGGCCATGTCATTGGATGTTGTGTGCGAGCAAGAAGAAGACAGATCTGTGGAAAGTAGGTAAATATATTCCCACCCACACATGTGAAATGGACACATTCAACGGGAATCACTTCAACTTGGATATTGACTTGATTTCTCTTGTACTTATTCCGCTCCTCGAAGCGCCCATAAGGTATAAAATCAAAGAGTGCATTACATCAGTCCACAAGGAATATGGCCATACCATTACCAAAAGAAAGGCATTTCTCGGGCGCAAACGAGCGTTTGAAATTGTCTATGGTAACTGGGATAAGTCATTTGCAGCTCTGCCCAAGTACATGGCCGCACTGTAGCACTTTAACCCCGGGACGGTTGTTGAATGGAAGCTTGAGCAGAGTCCGGGGAAACCAGAATATATATTCAATTACGTGTTCTGGGCGTTTAAACCAGCAATTGATAGTTTTTCGCATTGTCGGCCCGTAATATCCATAGATGGCACTCATGTCTATAGAAAGTACGATATCAAGTTGTTGATAGTCGTGGCAGTAGATGCTAATGGACATATATTTCCTCTAGCTTTTGTTGTTTATGCCAAGGAAATCACAGATACGTGGACGTTGTTTTTGAACCACTTGAAAGAGCACATTGTCAAACAGCATTTCGGGATTTGTCTAATATCTTATCGGCACGGTGGTATCTTAAGTTCTGTGGAGAACTTGGCTGCATGGCAAGAACCTTATGCGTACCACCGTTATTGTGTGAGGCACTTTAAGGCCAATTTCCAGAAGGCATATCCCAACAAGGATCTGCATGATTTGATGTGGATGGCAGTAACATACCACCAACAGCATAATTCTGGAGGCACATGGAATCTATCAGGCAAGGAGACGAGGCAGCCTATCGTTGGTTAATGCGACATCACCCTGAAAAGTGGAATTTGCATGCGGATGGTGGAAAATGATGGGGAATTCTGACTACAAACGTGTCAGCGTCTTTCAACGGGTTATTGAAGTCGGCAAGAGGATTTCCTGTCACAGCCATGGTGCGGATGTCGTTTAAGCAGATGGCGGAGAGGTTTGTTAAAAGGTCTGCAGCTGCAACCTCATTGGTGGAAAGGGGTGTTGAATTTATACCAGTGCCGATGAAGAGATTTGAGAAATACAGACGGCGATCACATTAACATTCATTTTTACAGTATGATAACGAAAGAAATGTTTTTGAAGTTCGCACCGCTATCCATCAAAATCAGGGGAATAATTTACATATTGTAAATGAATCATCAAGGTTATGCTCTTGTGTGAAATGGTTCATCTACCACATGCCTTGCTCAATGCCATCAAGTGTTTTCAACGTGTTGGTTTTGGTATAACCAACTATGTTGATCAACAATATAGTGTTTTCAAGTACATAAACACATATAGTGGGCAGTTGCAGCTAGAGGATGCTGAGCATTATTGGCCGCCGGAACCATTTAAAATGGTATGTAACAAGTCCTATTTGCGTCGAATACATGTGCAAAAGAGAACGCGTATACGGAACCAAATGGATGTTAGTGATATGTTTATGTGCGCAAATGTGGTATATGCTCGCAAACAGGACACGACCGTCAAAAATGTCTTTCAGCTGGTTTGGGTGGCAATAGTGATCAAGCTCGTGGTGGGTGTACTTATAGTGTGCCTAACTATCAATGAGTCTATGTTGTAATAATTAGTTATTTTGTTTACGTTTCAAGATTTATGAAATAAAATTATGTTTGTTAATTATGATTTGAACTTTTCCATTTTAGTTTTTTAAATGATAATTTAATAAAATTATATATGTGTATTATCTTGTCGAACTGAAAAAGCTGACCAGCTGACATAAAGTTGTTTTGTACACATCATGATCTTTAACACGTAAAGCATAACGCGAATAAATACTACGTTATGTGTATATATAGCGCGATTAAATACTACGTTATGTGTGTTTGCTTGCCTATAAATAATGGGCTCATTCTAGTTATTTTGTGCACTAAAAAATAACTAATAGCAAATCTTTCAAGAAAAATAAGGTTTTTTTAACGCACAAATGTCTCAACCTCTTTATGTACCAAGGTGCAAGTGTGGAAAAAGATGCATGATGCAAAATTATTGGAATAATGGTGAAGTTGGACGGCGCTACTGGCACAGTGTGAACCAGTTTTATAAGGTTCCCGACGAACCTATTTGTGATTTTGAAGTATGGGTTGATGAACCCTGTTATCAGGAATGCTACAAAGAATCTTTGCAGCATCTTCATAATTTGTGTTTAAAACAGTGAGAACGTGAAAGAGAAAATAAAAGAGAGGTTGCGGAATTGAAGGCGAAACTGAAAGAGGTAGAAGAAGAAAAAAAACTGAAAGAACAATTTAAGTGGTTGGAGAAGAAAATATTAGGCGGCAGGGACTAAACTTGCGTTGTATGTGTTTAGTGTATTACCTTATCTTTATGTTTCGCATGTCATGTATTTTTATTAGTTCTAATGAATTTTAATTATGTTAAGTTGCTATGTTTGTGTTTGTGTTGTAGTAATGAATTTTAATTATGTTACTTTGTGTGTGTTAATGCTTGTGTTTGTGGTTGTAGTATGAAACTAACTAATGAGCGGGGAAATAAAAAAGTAATGTGCATATTATATAAAAATTATTGTTTGAGTATAGCGTCTTAATTCCATGTGTTATACATGGCAGTCAAATCGTTCCAGGTATAGCGCACAATTTTCCAGCACTATACTATAGATAACGCCCAAATACTGGGCGCTATACCTTAACATTAACTTTTGCCGTTAAGGTATAGCGCCCAGTATTGGGCGTTATATATAGTATTGTAACTTTTTTTTTAGACTTATTAATGTTCTTTTTGTTTAAAAACACATTATTTTGGTTTGATGATAGAAAGTTTGTTCACTTACGACTGACTGAACTGAAATTCCCAAGAATATATATAATCGACTTCTCAAATAGTAATTCCTATTACCAATTTAATATATATTCTATAGAGATATTTGAACTAAGAGTACATCAACAAACAAAACCATCAATTCACTTCCTTGACACAAAAAAGAAGATTCTACTGAAATAGAACCAATGACTTTAAGTCAACAACACAAAATAAGGTGGACAAACAAATCCACATCGAATCATACTTTTCAAGTCGCATTTAAAATTATGCTTTATATGAAACACCCTTATGTAACAATCACTTCAAGCAGTACTATAGTAATTTCTATAACTTTTATTCCTTTACGTTTTATCTTGTTGTAATTTCCGTTACATTTGTTGTATGAGTTAAGAATGGTGAATGAAGTTACTTGAGACTTGATGAATTGCTTACTACATAGTAATTATCTTTTAAGAACTTGGATGTTGGGCCTAAGCTACATGAATCTATAATATATTATTTAAAAAAATATAAAATAAAGTAAAACTACGTACATAGAAATTGTGGGAAATCAAGAAAATATAATATAAGTAGAATGTATATAGAACTTCGTCTTAAAACGCTAGTTTGGTCAGCAATTGATTAGGAAAAATATTGAATAAAAATTTATAAACTAACTTGAAAGAGCAAAATAAGTTGAAACGAATTTATTTTAAAGAGGGAAGTTACAAGCAGAAAGGTTGAACCAAAGTAAATCATGAAGGATGATGCATTTTTGTTTTGTAATTTGCAAATTGATCATTTTTTCTTCACCATAAGATTTAGGGCCTAGAATAAAACAGTGGTACAAGTATATATATGAACTAAAAAGATGCACAAACACGTCTAATAGTTCCTTGAGAGCCAGTTAGTACACCAATTCTGCCCATTTTTACCATTGCATTGGCAAAATCAGCCTCAAATGATGTCCCCAAAAATGGGCTAAGAATCCCAAAGTAAGAATCCACAACTCTCCTTGTCGTCTCATCTCCATATAAATTTGCATCAGACTGTAACACAGCAAAACCACTCCTAATATTCTGCAGAATTTGACTGTCGAATGCTTCGCCGCTGCCCCGATCCATCGCTAACCTGACGTTAACGTTTCCGTTTTGCGGGCAAGTAGCCTTCAACTCAGGAAGAAAATTAGGGTTTATTGATGGATCGGAACCTCCATTGGGGGAGAAATTGTAGAGCCTTTTGGTGATGAAGAAACATGCAGTGGTACCAATTGTATGTGCAGCTGCACATATATACAATATCAAGTTTGTATAACTTTGAAAAGATACTATGCGAAGATGTGATCTTTATTTCTGGTTATAAATAATCAAAATAACGTACATCTAAGCATCCTAATATATGTGCAACTTCAAGTGTCTGATCTATTCACCAATTAATTCTTGATATAAATTTTTTTGGTTATCGTGGTCCATCAATTAAGTAATCACGTGATGTTTAATTACATGGGATATCGTCATCTTTTAGACTACAGTCTACAGTAGTAGAACAGAAACTAAATCGAACATAAGCAAAGAAAATTTCTTGTTTTATCGATTTCTTCTTTGCTATATATATAGTAGACATAAATTATTTAAATCTGTTTACTAGGGAGAGACGGAAAGTTAGTTACCCAAACAAAACAAGTCTGAAAACGTTTCTGTTGGCCATAAGCAAATTAAGAACAAGTCGCTGTAGCTTTTTATCGACCTCAGTAGCTAAGGGACAAAACTTGACTCACTTTTTCATCTACTCCCTCCGTTCAATTTTAATTGTCACGCTCCGCTTTTCGAGAGTCGACTTAACTAATTTTCTAAGCTAAATTGTGTGATATTTTAAAAAAATATTCAAAAACTATATAAAAAATACTATAATTTGTATTTTTTCTCCTATCAATATGGTGAAAAAATATATATTAAAATATTGAAAAAATTTATGTAGTTTGACTCTCGAAAAACGAAAAGTGACAAGTAAAATTGAATGGAGGGAGTATTTAATGTTCTATATAAAGATCATAACAGAGACGTATGAAAGCATATAGCTGCAACAGGATGAAGAATCTTAGAAAGCCAAAATAAATAGATATTCAGTACGCTCCGTTTTACTTATCACATGAGTATTTACTTAACATGATTGTTTCAAAGTACTTGTCGTTTATAAAAACAAGAGAGAATAAATGTGTTAGTAAGCAAGAAGTAATAATGAATTGAGATGAAAGAAAAATAGGGGTAACTTAGTCAAATTATTATTTGTTAAAAGGCAAAAGTGACAAATAAAAGAGAAGGGAGGGAGGGAATTATAAACAAATAAATTAAAGAAGCAAGGTAGAAGGTACGTACCACTGAGGAGCACAAGGTCTTTCTCAGAGAGGCCTTTCTCCAAAAACTTAGCTTTGAGTTGGTGAATGGAATCTTCAACATCTGGCATGTTTTCAGCCAAAGATATGTCTGAAACCACACCATCTCTTCTTCCTGTTTCCACATCATAGGAAGGCCCATTTGCCTGTCCATGCAATTAATTATTCATCATCATATAATAATAATACCAAGAAAAAGAAAGAAGAGGAATTATAATTAGTACCAAGAGTATAGCATCCCTAGCAGCCAAAGCAACAATGTCAGCACAAGAAACAAGTCCAGGACAAACAGCTTCAACCTCTGCTTTTGCTTTCTCTATTACTTCAAATCCTCCAACACCCTGATGCCCAAATGCATGCCTTTCTGCTTTTTCTCCATTTTCTATTAGAATTGATCCATCACACCCCTGCTGGTCCATCAACAAACATTAATAAATAAGGATGTGGTGATGATCGATCAAACAACAAAATTCTTTGAATTGGACCTGAACAAAGCAGTCATGGAAATGAAGTCTAAGCAAAACAGGAGCTATATTTTGGTTGGAGGCTGCAGCTTCACTGACAACACCACTAACAATGGATTCAACATTAGGGCATGTTTGCCCATAGAAACCAACTTGGAGTTTGCTTTCTGAAATTCCTATTAGATGAGTGAAAATTAGTATGGCATAAATTAGTGTCATTATGTATATTGGTGGCCTAAATGGAGTCTGTTTAGGATAAATACAAGATAAATAGAACTCTTGAAGCTAAGTGCATGTGTTTCTCTGCTTCCCTTCTGTCTCAAGGTTTGCATTCAAGGTAGAATAAGAAAGAGAAGAGGGAAGAGGTAGAGTTTATATATATAGATGCAAGTTTGTTCATGTCTCTGTGCACATGAGATTTTTTTTTTTCTTTTTCTATTTTTGGAGGGGTGAAGAGTGATCGACCTGGTTTGAATTTAAATGAGGAACAGATATAGTTGCACGCGCACAGTCGATTTCAACTTGTTTAGAATTCACATGTACGCAGTAATTGCTATTGTTGTCGTCGTTCTAGTTTTTGAGATGGGAATCAGAGAGGTGAAGGCTTCGCTAAAACATTCACCGAAATATATATAAACTCCCTATAATATATATATATATATATATATATATATATATT
>ML276362.1:53758-92426 GCA_005239495.1 Nicotiana undulata | reverse complement strand
TATATATATATATATAAATATTTTTTTTTTTTTTTTGCTTTTCGAGATTCAAACTTCTTAAATTTGACGGTGTAACTAGCATTCAAATAACAATCGATCCGTTTAACTCTCGAAATTGGAACACTTCACATAAATGGGACGGAGGAGTATGTAAATAATATTTTTAAACTGAAAATGTCAAAATATATGTGTGAACTTTTCAAATTAAAATCAATCATATTCATACCTCAATTAGAAGCTTTATTCATAATTGACGTTGTTATTATCAAACATATTATATATGAACATAGCTCCAGCTATCATATTTATTTCAAAAATTGCCACGTAAGTAAAACATGTGAAAAAGAAAAGGAGAGAAAAAGTTGAAAATTAAGCAAAATCAGAGAAGGGGCCAGAGTGGAGGGGAGGTTTGTCTAGGATTGATTTAAGGTTGACAGCAAAGGAATAGATGGCAATATAATGCTTCAACAACCAAGTTGCATTGCATGTTTATATGTGGTTTCTGTTATCCTTTAATTTGATGATTTTGTAGTTTCATTTGTCAGTAAAGGGATTCACATGTATATCCATTTGTTGTTTTGGTTTTTGAACCTTTTTGGTATCATTTGCTGTTTATGTTTATCAATTCTCCACTGCAGTTATTAAATGTTTACTTGTCTTTTCTTCTGACAGTCTTGCATTTGATCAACTTTATAAGGAGCTGCGTGCTAGTAACCCTATTAAATGATAGTGTGCATGCAACCCTTTTTACAAAATTTCGTGAATTTACTATTGTTGTCGAACATAGTTTCATATGATATTGTATTTTATTGCATGGTATTTGAATAAATTATATTGTTTATTGTTATTTTATGATATTATACATCAGCAATATGAAATATAAATATGTAATATTATAAAGAACAATTATGATAAGGAATAAATTTATTATATAAGACGGTAGAGTAAATAATAAAATAAAATTATTTAATAATAATGAAGGGTAAGATGAGAGAAAAAGATAAGATAACGATGCAACCACACACGATCAGTCGTTACATAAAGTGGCACATTTCGTCGTTACATAATAACGAACTTAACGATACAATACAATAAAATATAAGTAACGATAAAAATAGGTAACAACCATCCAAACAAACTGTTAAGATATGAATGAATATCACAATCTTTACTCTGGTTATTATCTATTTTAGGATTTTTTTGGTTGAATCATATCAATTTATCTTTTATTTTTAAAATTAATTTTATTTTATTTTTAAAATTAATTTTATTAATCAGAACCATGTAAGGTAAAATTTAAGATAGAAAATTTTAACTTTTGTAGTAGTGAATGTGACCTTTTCCTATGTAGCCAAACCCATCTGGCACCAAGTATAGTCTATAGATCATGCATTTATTTGAACAAAAGAAAAAGATATTTTAGCAAAATTTATTTCTTAGAACTTCATTTTAATTATGGCGGTATTTGATATTTATGGTCATAAATATTGATGGAAAGGTTTAACAGCCGACTTGACCCTATCCAACTCATAGAAATATAGACATCTTAGAGTACAGCTAATTAATGTAATTACATCTCTTTAGTTTTCCTAGTATTCTCATTTGGGAAATATAACAAAGAAACTTCTCAATATAACAAATATTCTTTCTAAGAGCAATTCGACATTGTGTCTATTACCAATTGTTCAATAAAAGGTAACTACAATACGATTCTAGGCTAGCGTTAGGTCATAGATTCCCAAATTTATTTTGAAAAAACTGTTTTGGATGAAGTTTGGCCTGAAGATGAAAATATGTTTGGACATACGTTTTCAAAACATATTTTCCAAAATTTATTTTGGAAAAACATGTGTATTATTAGGGATTTCCCAAATTGAGCTAGTTTTGGAGGACTTGAGATTTTGCCAAAATATAGGTAAAATCTATGGCTAAACATTGTGTTTGTTAAATAAAATCCGAATTTATTTTGGCAAAATCTATGACCAAACGTCCTATATCTTCGGACATTACTCCATTGCATTCGACAAAGTGTCTGTCTATCTGAAGAAACTTTTGAATAAGAGCAAATTCAAAATAGATAGTTCAATGTCTAGAATAAACTCTAAGGAGAATAACGTATTAATTAACATTTCAAGGAAAGACATATGTAATCAAAACTGAATATCCAGTGTTTTTTAAAAACGCTCTATTCCTGCTCGGGCACATATACAGTAACAGGATCACCTGCTTCTTTTAAATCAGGCGCAGCTGTTGCTGAACAATATCGAAAGTGACGTCGTACACGTTTTCGAGACAGAAATGATAGGCACATATTTAAACGGTATCGATCTATTGCACGAACACATATTTCTTTTGGAAAAAAATACAGTGCTCAGAATATCTACTTTTAACATATCTTTGGAGACCTTACCATGTCCATTGACTTCAAAGTCTTCAAGAAAAGAAAGGAAAATGAGGTTGAATAGGTAACACAATTTCAAATTCCGCCACTGCACGGCTGCACCTAATACAATTATGAGACCATATATGAGTGACCAACGTCACAGAGTATATGCAATTATAACACTTGTAAGGTCATATTAATAAGTAGGAGTAATTGCTTTTGTCTGTGATTTCCCAAAACAACATTTGTTACCCTACAACCAATTGCAGTTGTATTGCACATGGGTTCCTTCCAGAAACCACTAAAATACATCATTGGTTATGTCAAAGTTTGGCTGGCTGAATAAATGAGATAACTTTTGGAAAGAAAAAATATATGCTAACTGATCAAGAATCAACAAGTCCAGATGTCCGATGTTTCTAAACTAGATGAAGTTGTCGAAAGTTTTTGCTCAATACACCTCTTGGACAGGCAGTAAGCTTAATAAAGTAGATGCACCAAGGAAACAGTCAAGTACATCCGATGTGTATCGAGAACTGATAATCGGTTCCAACTGTTATACAATCTCCTAGCAAACAAACTAAATAGTAGCATGAGTATTTTCAAGAAGGATTAATGAAGTTTCCTACTATCTAGGGTGCTTAACTGCTCGTCACCATCACTTAAATACATAATGCTAACAGTCTGAGAAAATTAGAGTTGATTGACTGCCCCATGAAAATCTGGATGTCAGTTTTGGTCTAGACATATTTGCCTCTATACTTCCCCTTTGATTCTTTACTAATCTTTGTATTACCCGACTCTTTAAGGTGAATGTCGGCTGGACTAAAAACTGCTGAATGAAGATTACCTTCTTCTAACCACTTCAGATGGTTTTCCTTGAACTCCAAATGTTTGATCCTTGCCGCTAATTCAATTTCTTCAGTATATGGTCCAATTTTGACCATGGTTAGTAGTATCCTACTGTACCTATAGCTCAGCATCTGCTCTGAGGTAGCAACCAATTTGAAACAGGGGTGCTCTGGAAAAGTGGTATCAGCTGACTCATTGTCTCTTAATACTGGATAAAAGTACACAAGCCGGCCACCCATCACAAGCATCTTAGCAGCAAGGTCAAGCAAATCATGCACACATTCCACTAAACTGTAAGGAGCAGTTGATGGTATGTGGCCTGTTCTTTTGTCATCAGGAACGGTATATGGATCAATCACTCCTTTCAAAAGCTTCCTGCCACCAGATTTACGTCCTCCAGCACGGACTCCATAGGGAGGATCACATATTATGGCATTGAAAACCTAGAAAATGAAATACAACAGTCAACAAAACAAAATTAAGGGATGAGACCCAAAAAAAACTACTGAACATGGCTATAAACTGTTCAATTCAAACTACTTTTGGAACTCTCAGAAAATTACTAAACCTCGGCTTATTAGAGCTAAGACAAGAATAAACTGCACAGATAAAGTGAATCAAACACTTTCAAGCTGCCTTCGACTAAAATATACTGATACAACAACAATAACAACAGCAATAGTTACACCTTAGCCTCTGATTTTTTAGCAAGACCTTATATTAATTTATTTTCCTTTTGTTAGAAGAACCGTGGCAGGCCACAGGTAATCCAATCCTTGTCAAGAATCATTATGGTTTTTTTTTAGGAGAATCATTATGGTTTTTTCATCTCTACATGAAGAAAATAACTTCTCCACTATCAGGTTCTTGTTCCATGAGGAAGAGCATCAACATAAATCATCTGACGATTCATTAAAACTTTGTGAACTTCTGATTTCCTGGCTCAAAGAAAGCTAACTCTGGTCAAATCAATTGTGGCTGGATCTGGGATATGACTTCTTGCAAAGGCAATGGAATGACAGTTATAACTTTTATGTTGTTAGCTATAGAATTGGGTCCTCTTTGATCATTCCCCAATCTATTGACTGTGACTTTGCATTTTGACCAATCCTCAAATAAGCCATATGGTACTCTTGAGGTGTATAATTTCTGGGTGCTATTTTACTTTGAGAAAGCATATACGCATATATCAAGTCAATTTGCAAAACAAATTTGTGGCCTGGTCCTTGACATTCCTCTTGCACTTAACAGCCTTGGCCACTGGAGCCCTTTGCCCATCCTTAGAAATTAAGGAGGGAACAAAACAAAATTCAGTGGTCAATGCTGGACTATAATGAAAACAGAATCTAATTCATAGCAGGAAGAAACGTAAGTTGCAAGAAAGAAAACAAGAGGGCCAGACACCAAAAACCATATAAGTTCAAAGAAGGCTACGTCTTTCAATCCTGAACGCCAAGGAGGAAGGTTGTTGTCTGCCCTTAATAAAGCAATAGGCGTTGGCAATCCATACTGCAATAAAGATATAAGTTTAACATAGAGGATATCAAATTAAATTATAACTCCAAACACTGGATGATAAGATCAAATATAGCAATTACTCCCTCCGTTTCAATTTATGTGAACCTGTTTGACTGGGTAAGAACAAATGAAGACTTTTGGAATTTGTGGTCCTAAACAAATCAAAAATGGGTCCAGTATTTGTGTGGTTATAAAAGCTTCTCATTAAGGACATAATTGGAAATATAAGTTAAATTGTTTCCAAATTTAGAAAGGGGTCATTCTTTTTGGAACGAACAAAAAAGGAAATAGCTTCACATAAACTGGAACGGAGGGAGTATTATATGAGAAAAAAACTGGCATCTCATATAAATTAGAAGGGCCACTCCACCTGCTTGAAGTTGCTCCAGACATTACAATCTGGACCACGCCCATCACGTACTACCCGAATGTCAATATCTGCACCCTGAAAAACCAATTAGTGATAGTAAAATAACTGGAGAAAAACAATGTACGCACAAAGTTCCTGCAAAAATAGAAACACTAACCATTGTCATTGCTCCATAATGGGCTGCTGCAACTAGAATGCTTCCTGTGCCCACAAAAGGGTCATAGACAAGACTCCCAGGTTTGGCCTGTGCTTGATTAGCCATCAGGAATGCCATCTCGGCATCCATGGCAGTCGGGCCAAGATAAGTACGACTTTTTAACTGATAAGTCGGTAAAAGCTTCCTATCAGCAGCACCAATCTCTCGACCGAAAAAGACTTTCTTTCCCACTACGGGTGGCAGTCCATTACTAGAACCATAATTGTCCGTTTCTATGAGCCAGAATGTATGAGCAGGATTTTTTAAGTTCACCCGGCCCTGAAACCAAAACAAACAGAAATAAGTAAATCCACATGCCATATCTTCTAGGCTCGATTCCATGAATTACATGTAATATACCAAAGAGCAAAATGCAATTTAGTCCCTCATTTACATGCTATCTCCACCTTAGTTCTCTCTATTGTTCAACTTAAACATTAAACCTTCAATTGTTTGTCTTTAAGATTCTTTTCTGTAATCTTAACAAGTCCATTAGTTTCTGACTTATCATTTTCCTTTTTGCTTTTAAATTTAGAATTATTTTCCCTTTTGAATGCCTTATTTAGTAAAAGACCAAAGAAAAGAAAACCGAAAAGGATAACAAATCCTATTCTTACCCTCATCCATTAACCAACCAGTATGCATTATCCCTCGCTCTGCTCTGCCCCTACCAACAACCATCCTTCATCTTGTGTCGACTGCCGCCCTACCACCCCTTCTCCCCCCCCCCCCCCCCAAAAACCCCCAAACCAACTCTTGTTCTTTAGTCCAATCAAGTGCCCCCACCTCTCCGTTTCAGAATTGTTTCCCTTTTTGTCTTCTTTGTAATTTGGGATTTGGCTTCAATAAATAAGCAGTACAATGATAATAAGAAAAATAAAATAATTAAAAGCAAAAAAAAAAGGAAATTGTCTTAACAACTAGATCAAAATGCTAACAAAATTTTGAAGCTTTAATGTGCAAGGTCTGCGTACATACTACCCTCCTTAGACCCCACCTGGTGGAAACATACTGGATTTGTTGTTGTTGTTGTTGTTGTTGTTGTTGTAATGTGCACGGTCGAAATGATAGGGACAAAGAGCACAAAAGGCATATACGAAGGAAAAAATTCTTTTCTATACCAAACATGGATTATTTTTGAATAACCAAAGAATAGCTGAGGGCCAGTGGTGCACGGTTCGTGTATAATGGGCCCACCCCTTCCACCTTTCTCCACTTAAATACCAGACTTTGTTTGCGGTAGGGTTAGAACCCGTGATGTGTGCCTAACACACGTCATTTGTTGCGCTCTTACCACCAGATCAAAGCCGGGGGAGCACCAAACAGGGATAATCAAGTTCAGACTATGTCCTCATAATTCGAAGGACAAACCACAACATCAAATCACGTCACCACATTTAGAAGCAACAATCATATCCCGCACAATATAATTTTAGCAAATGGTGAACAAAAAAGAAGGTAATGTAGATGATGGTAAGTGCATCAAATAATAGGATCAAATCTAAATAAAGTTTCACTTGGGGGAACAAAATAGAAGGGGATAATCTTGATGAAGGAGCAAAACTTGAAAAATTTACCCAGCACCGATACTGTAGATATAAGGAAACAAGAAGAAAAGCATAAATGCTCTGCCTATGAAAAAAAAGGAGGAGAAAGTGCTAATATCAGTTTTTAATGCTCCTTTACTTTCTAGTTTCTACTGTTGGAGCAACCAAAATTTCCAGATTGAGTTGTGAAATGTACTCAAGAATAATAAGTATGTACCTTCTTTATCCAAAAATAAATAAATAAATAAATAAATAAATAAATAAATAAAGGATGCACCTTGAAAGGGATGTAGGAGAATGATCGAATACGCTCATTTTGCTCCTCAAAGCTGATAGCCTTCCCAAAGGTGTCAACAGCAATCTTGAATGTGCTATCAGATGTCAGGTATGGCTGCTTCCGCTCATCAGGATAACTTTTAATAGACTCTTCTAGTTCTTCAAGGCTACTTCCTTCTCCCCAGAGTTCAAAGATTCCTTTTACAAGAATACCTGCATGACAGACTTATCAATATGTTGTTCACCTAAGGCCCTAAGCTACTCCTCCAACAGTTGCACATAGATAGACGCCAAGTGTTTCATAAGGCAAAGCCTCCTACATCACATAGTCAATTCCTTTTACTTGGATAATATCTAATACTCTTCCAACCTCTGTAAAGATAAATAGATGTCAAGAGTTTCTAAAGCTCCGTGCTTCAAATGCCATATTGTAAGCCCTTTATAACTTGGAAAATGAATCACGAACTGCAAATCACTCAATCAGTCAACTATGCGCCATACAAACAACTAAGTTTTAATCCCAATGAGTTGGTAGCGGTTATATGGATCATTTTCTTCTATGGTGTTCTCCTCTTAGTTAAGTCCAGATCAACTCCAAGTAAAGAATGCATCCTCATATTAAGAGGCATTTATTTTACAGATACCTCTTTTAAACCTAAAGTTAGAGAGAAGTTCAGAACAATAAATCTAAAAAATGGAAGAAAGCAATTAACCCAAAAAATTCAACCTCAATAGGGTAACAAGAAGTAACTCACGGGATGATTCACCTATTTTCTAACGAGGAGTTGCTTATTCGTATTGATAATTAACTTAGGCGGATTATACGCCAATCTGAACAGGAAAATGAAAACGATACCCAGGTTTCATTGGATGTGATAAAGTATGATGTACAGATGCAGCTATTCGGCTGCAAATAACAAACATGAAGAGAAAATGCAGGCCAGAAATCTTTTAATTAGGCTCTATAATCTGGTCCTTATCCCTGGTAGGCCAAGGAACACAATCCTATCCTATCTGAATCCGTACCTAACATTACCTTAAGTTATGAATGTAACTACCACAGGAACAACTATTATTCTAAATATAGTAAGGCGGAGAAAAGTTACACTTAGCTTTAGTAATGAACAAAAGAAAGAGGATTGATTATGTATCACAATTTCATCCCCTTTTTAGCATGCCCGTCTCGAATAGCATATACAGAGTTCAAAGAAATATTGAAAAAAAAGAGAAGATAATTATGCATAATCATCAACCATTGACATGTAAAGAAGTAGTATGAGCAGAGCTTACTTCGATTAGCAACATTACGGGCGATTTCTTCAGAAGGAAGATTAACTAAGTGAAAAGGCGAGTCAGGGTGGTGATGTTCTGGAAGCTTCCATTCAAGTGAATTACTGCCAAAGCTTTTTAAGTCACCATTGTTTGTTGGCTCTTCTTTGCTGAAAGCACCAAAAAGCTCAGCTAATGACTCAACTTCAGGTTTCCTGTAGTCCAGTAATCTGTGATAGAAGACGCATAGGTACCACATGTCAATATTTCAGTTTAAGCTTCAAAACTAATAAATGAGTTATGTGGGTGTAGAATCGGAAAATATGAGATGTTATGGGTTTTCTATTGGAGTTGGGTCGGAGCAATCAGTAACGGCGGCGAGTCCGGTGGCTGGTGGTGACGCAGTGGTGGCGGAATGAGTGAACTTGGGTAAACGGTAGTCTCCTAAACCCAAAATGCAAAACCCTGGAATTTTGACTTAAACCCAAAAATGTACAATAGAGATAACTCTCTTTTTTATTAAAGGATTATGTATTTGATTAAGGTTGATATCAAACCAAGCAATTTAATCATATAACTTATAAATTAATTTGAGAATTTACTTATAATTAAGTGGTAAATAAACTTTTGAATGACACTTATTTTTTATTCACCATGATATAAACATCAAATACATGTCAATTTTTATTTTTATAAAATTATTTACATATTTGAAAAAAAGTAAATAAATTCTTATATATATATATATATATATATGCAAAATTACGAATTAGATGGAGCATTGCTTGCCCATATCTTCAAACTTGATGTACATGATTTTGAGCTTTAAGAAATGAAAATCAAATATACAATTCACGTACGTAAATGAGAGATGTTAAGTTGCTAACATATCTCTTGATTCATTTTCATTTATACACGTGTTTACTCAAAGGCAGTGTTTGATAAAAAAAAATTAAGTCTTTTTGTTTAATTAATTTAACGAAAAGACAATGGATGAATCCTAGTTAAATATAATAAATCTTAGATCATAAATTTAAATATCTCGATGATATGGGACCGTGTCTAAATCGGTGAATGCAAAGTAAGTGTTCAATGATTGTCACTGAATATGATGATAAAAACATGCAATAAATTTGAATAATGGCATTAAATGTAATAAAAAGGAATTTGTCACCCAAATGTTATATGAGTTGGATGATTCCTTCTTCTGACAATATCGTGTGACAATAGACTATGAAGATAGATAAGGAATTCTTGAATCTTGTGAATAAGAGAGGTATATTGAATAATGGAATCAGCAGACAAGACAAGCTTTTTGTATGTTCTTGATAGTCAACCTTTTACAATATGTTCTTATCAGAAAAGTGAAGATCCCCTTTATTCCCTATATCTTCCTATTTATAAGGGATATTCCTAAAAACCCCTAAAAAGGTAAAACTGGAGTAATATTCAATGGAATATTCCTTTTCATAATTCTAAGACTTATTTTAGTCGTTGCTGCTATTTGTTCTTTACTCGACCTCAGCACTGGTCTCTCTGTTGGCGACTCCTCGCCACTGAGTCGTGCCTGGCTTCAACCTCAGCCACAACGCGTCCGCTTGTATTCACTAAACTTGACCTAATTTTGACCCATACAGTTAGTCCCTCTGCTTATTGAGGTCGTCCTCTTGGATGTCCTCGATGAGAGGATTTTGTCTGTGGTCTGTCAAAAGAAATTCCGCCGTGGTGACTCAGCTAAATTGGCATGTGTCGACTGGTGGGTGTTGCCTCAAGGGTCGTGGTTGGCGTGACTGACATAGGATGTTGTCATGGCCACGCGCCTCCAGTGCCTCTGTTGCTTCGATTTTGGTGTCACTAATGGTTCCTTGCCTCGATTCGAGCGCCACAATACCTTATAAATAGAGAAGGTGGGATTCACAAATGAAACTTTCGCCCTTCATATTCCATTTGCACTTTGCTTATTCTTCTGCTTCTTCTCTAATCCTTGTTTCCGATTTCCTTCTACTTTTTTAGCTCCAGTTTCTGATTTCTTCTCCCGTCGATGCTCTCTCTTTCCGGCTCCGATGTATACACGTTACTGCAAAAATGACAAACTTCCCTCATACTTCTGACATAGTCTCCGATGCCACCCCATTGTCGGTGGTCATGCCTTCCGGTGGCGGTGAGCCCACGGTTGCGGAAGACAAAAGTTTTCTCACCGTGGAGGAGGTGGTTCGTCGGAACCCGTTGGTTAGAAATGACTTCCCCAAAGAACCTACCCCTGCTCCTACGTAGGTACTATTTGATATGGTGCCGAAATAAATATCCGCCCTCCGGTCTAAATTCCGTATTCCTGCTCACATCGATATTGTTCCGGCGGGGAACGACGTGATACAAGTTCACCAGCCTAGGTATTGCGCTTTCTACGCCTACCCATTTTTGGTGGGCTACTCTCTTCTTTTTCCCCTATTAGCTGAGGAGTTCTTTCGCTTCTACGGCGTCTACCAGGCGCAAATTTCCCCTTAGTTATATAATGTCTTTCTGATGTTGGCGAAATTCGCAGAGTTGGCCGGCTGCGAGGTCTCCATCTGTCATCTTCTATACCTCTTCTCGCCAAGTTTTTACAGACGCTCGCTGATTCATCTTCGCCACCGTGGGACTAAAGGATTGGTGGCGAGGACGGATGATAAAGCAAACCGTCAGTTCTGGTGCATCTATTTCTTCGTCAGGACCGAACACGTAGTGGCGGACCCAGCCGGGTTCCCTGAGCAGTGGAACTTCAACCGTAAGGATCTTTTACCATCTGCCATGTTTTGTTATCCCTTCTCTTTTTTTGACTCGCTCATGTCTTTCCGCTTTCAGATGAGAGGCGTCCACCTTTCCTGGTTTTTGACATTGAAGACTGGGTAACTCGCTTCTTACCTCATACTGTTGGAATTCGCGACTGGGCATCCTTTAACAAGCGATTTGGGCCCAAGTCCTCGACTAGTAAGTCTAATTCTCAATTTCACGCCCCTTTCTTCTTCGTTATAGCTTATCGACACATGTTGTCGACTTTTAACATGATTTTCTTTTTGTGCCAGGTCGGCGAGCTTCCAAGAACGCGAAGGCTCCGGTGCCCGCATTCCGCCAGGCGGTCGCTTCTGCTAGAATGCAATTCGTACTATCTGAGTCCGTACGAGAGGGTCAAACTCTAGCTTCGCCGTTGTGCGATTCCGCCCCACAAGCATCCATTACGTCGGCTGAGACCTCTGCTCACCCCGTCTTGCACCTAATTGATGAGTCGTCTCATGGCTAGGAGGAGGCAGTACCGAGGAAAAGGCGGAGAGTGGAGACCGGAAGGATCGGTGCTGCTGATGCCGAGCCGGAAAGGCCCATTGTTTTGGATGCAGAATCGGTTCCCTTACTGGCCATCGAGGTTGCTTCCACGCCGGTTATGTTACGGAGGAGAGGCCGTCAGAGGTTGAAAAGACCTGCGATATGGGGGAGCCTGCACGAACGACCGAGGTCGTCTCATCATCAGCGGACGGGAGGGATAAAAACGTCCTCGTAGAAGTTGATGGGTCGGGCTCCAATATCGACCCTGAGGAGGTGCGGGCTTTTAAGGAGAAGTTCACCCGAGTGGAGATAAGGACGGAGGGGCATGATCGGAACATAGTCATCCCCGTGGATTATAACCTATGGGTCAATTCAGAACGGGCGGTACCGGCCTTCCTCCTTTGTGCGCGGAGTTTGAGAATAGGACGTCGTGGACGCTGAAGGATGCGAATCTGTCATTGGGTATATCTAGCATGGCCTTGCGAGTAAGTTTACTTTTCCCATGTTAAGTTAGTCCACTTCTTATGTGTAGTTTACTTCCGCTGACATGTCTTCTTTTGCATGTTAGACCCTCATGGCGGGAAGAGCGAAGGACGGCCCTCTTCAAGAAGATGGAATCCAAGTATAGAGAGTATCGTTCTAAGCACCGAATGCTAGTCAACGTACTTGGCAAGGACGACCAATTCAGACGCTTCGCGATGAGCTCAAGTAGAAAGATGAGGAGCTGAGGGAGAAGGATGAGGAGCTTATGAGGGACATCGGTCGATGCAGCGTGCTTGAGGGGATGTTGAGGTCTAAGGAAGATGAGCTCGAGGTCAGCAAAGAGTGATGGCCGAGAATGTTGACCTTCAGGTGCAGGTGGCGTCTTTAAGGGTCGAGCTAGAGCAGAGCGAGACTAGGGCCGTCAACTTGAGGGATGAGTTGAGCACCAAGATTGAAGAGTTGGGCCGAGCTGAGAAATCCAGAATGGCCGCTATGGCAGAGGTGGCATCCCCAGGGGGTACCCTCCGTGTTTGCAGGTCTGAGCAAGCTAATGAGGAGGAATCTTTGGCGCTCAAGGCGGCAAGGTTTGAGGAGCGGATTGGGGGTTTGGAGGCGGAGATGTCTAAACTGAATGAGCAGGTTGCCACCCTAAGATCCGAGAAGGCGCAAAAGCAGGCCCCAGCCGTCTCCTTCTCATACTTCTACTTAGGGGTGTTCACCCGAAAAATCGATCCAAACCGATAACTGAACCAAACCGACCAAAAAAATCGATACTTCTTAGGTTTGGTTTGGTTTTGGTTTTGAATTTTAAAAATCGATCAAATTTGGTTTGGTTTTGTTTGGTTTTAGTTTTAATCTAAAAATAACTGAGAAAAACCGAACCAAACCGACTATAGAAGTAGCTATTTAGATTTATTATTACACCTATAATTCGAGGCTTTATATGGTCGGCGATGTCGTTCTCCGATTGGGTGATTTGAGCCTGGCGAGGCCAAGCTATATGGTACATATCTGGTGAGAGATGCCTTGGAAAAGGTAAAGATTATTCAGGAAGGCTTCGTACAGCTCAGTCAAGACAGAAGAGTTACGCGGATCCGCGGGCGCGTGATGTAGCATTTATGGAGGGAGATAAGGTTATGTTGAAGATTTCGCCGATGAAGGGCGTTATGAGACTCGGGAAGAGGGGCAAGCTGAGCCCCAGGTTTATAGGCCCTTTCGAGTATATATATATATATATATTCTTATATAAATATATAAGAATATATATATATATATATATATATATATTCTTATATAAAGGTTCTAAAATTTTATGGTACATATTAGTCGTTTATATTTTTAGTCTAGTTTTTTGTTATTATAATAATCTAATTCTTCGCCTTTAATCTAGTTTGGTTGGTAGTTTTCTTTTGATAAGTACAAGAATTTATTTCATGTTAAAAAAATTATTTTTTAGTTGAGTACTTATTATTCATCACTATTTGATTCAATTATCATCAATATATCTTGGTAAATGATTGATTTCTCAAAAAATGATTGGTTTAATGGTGTTACGTTGAAAATGTGGTCTCCGTAATATGTGTTTGGTAGTGTATGTATCATATTTAAGAAAATAATTGATAAATAACCGAAAAAACCAAAAAATCGACCAAAACCGATAAAAACTGAATCGGTAAAAACCCGGCTTAATTGGTTTGGTTTGGTTCCAATATTTGAAAAACCAACTTACTTGGTTTGGTTTTGTTTTAGAAAAAAACCGATCCAAACCGAACCATGAACACCCCTACTTCTGCTGATCCCAGTGTGTCACGGGAGTTGTATGAAATGTGGGTTCATGTTGAGGCCTAACTTGACATATACAGGTCTCTGAAGACGGATGGAAAGATTTCTAAGGAGGAATTCGAGGATGTTCGTGTCAAGGAACGTGCAGCTCGTGACGCCTGTGTTTATGATCCTGGTACGCCTGGCGGGGACGATGATGAAGATGCCTTATATGGGCTTGCCTCCGACCGTTAGTGCGGCGATGAGTATGCCGGTGATGTTGGTGATGGGGGGACGATGCGGCGTGAAGTCTTTGTACTTGGTTTTTGTTTTTTTGTGTTTTGTTGTTTCCTTTATGTGGGGGCATCTTTCAAGCCCTTTGAAAAATGTATTGGAATGGAATGATTATAATGGAACAATTGTCTTTTGCTGTGTATTTTTGGCTCTTGTTTCTTTTTTCTTTTCCGTGAGTGTCTCCTCTTAGAGAAAGTCCCACACTTTCAGCCGGTCGAATGTTGATCGATTCGAACGAGGTCGAATGTAAGTTAATTCGAGCGAGGGTCGAATGTAGACTTAGAAAATAATTCGAGCGAGATCGAATGTACATTTCCTTTGTTAATTCTAACGAGGTCGAATGTAAGTTAATTCGAGCGAGGTCGAATGTATACTTAGAAAATAATTTGAGTGAGATCGAATGTACAATTCCTTTGTTAATTCAAACGAGGTCGAATGTAAGTCAATTCGAGCGAGGTCGAATATAGACTTAGAAAATAATTCGAGTGAGATCGAATGTACATTTCCTTTGTTAATTTGGACGAGGTCGAATGTAAGTCAATTCGAGTGAGGTCGAATGTAGACTTAGAAAATAATTTGAGCAAGGTCGAATGTACATTTCCTTTGTTAATTCGAACAAGATTGAATGTATATTCTATGCGTTGGAGTGATGTGTAAGTTTGGTGGAGTTGTGTAAGAATACATATACTGTTTTGTTTATTCATTCATTGGAGAATATTACATGTTTATGTTCGGTACGTACATACGTTCGAGAAGTCCCAGTCTATCTAGTCCATTCATCGCTCGGCCTGGAGAAGTAGTCGATAGGCGGAGCAGTGAACTTAACACCTAAACTTCGAGATGCCCTCTTCGTCGCCTCATTAAAAACCTCCCCGAGAAAACCCAATTGGGACAAAACTCGGGTGAGGGAAAAAGAGTACGACTTGGGGGACGTCCATCTTCAGAAGTTGAAGTATTTGAGGTGGGCGACTTTCCAATTGTTTGGTAGTAGTTTTCCCACCATTGTTTCTAGTTGGAATGACCCTTTGTTTGCCGCCGCCGTGATTTTGTATGGGCCGTCCCAATTGGTTCCCAGTTTTCCTTCTTGTGGGTCTTTGCTCGCTTGTGTTTTGGCTTTGAGTACTTAGTCCCCGACCTTGAGTGTCCTAACTTTGGCTTTTTTGTTGTAGTACTGCTCGGCTTATTGTTTTTGAGCTATCATTCTTATGTGAGCCATGCCTCTCCGCCCATGGGCTTCGTCAAGGTCTTACCTTATGCTCTCATCGTTACTTGTACCTCTCTCGTTGGAGTATCTCAAACATGGTTCACCGACTTTGACTGGTCTTACTGCATCAGTTCCATAGACTAGTGAATATGGTGTTTCTCCTGTTCTTGTTTTTGGCGTGGTGCGGTATTCCCATAGCACTTCCGGTAGCAGTTCCGGCCACAGTCCCTTGGCGTCCTCAAGCTTCTTCTTCATGATGTTCAATATTGTTTTGTTGGAGGACTCCGCCTGATCGTTGCCTGCAGGATGATATGGTGTGGAGAGTATTCGCTTAATGTGCCATTTCTCGAAGAATTCGGCGGTCTTCTTTCTAGTGAATTGGGGTTCGTTGTCAAAAACTGACTTCTTTGGGGATGCCGAAGCGGCATATGATGTTCCTCCATATGAATGTGATAACTTCATGTTCGCGCATTTGGGCGAATGCACCTGCTTCTACCCACTTGAAAAAATAGTCAGCTAAAACCAAAAGAAATCGTACATTACCTCATCCCGCTGGAAGGGGTCCGACGATGTCCATTCCCCATTTGATGAACGGCCAAGGCGATGTGGCTGAGTGGAGGTGCTCGCCCGCTTGGTGAATCATTGGAGTGCATTTTTGGCATTGCTCGCACTTTCTAACGAAGTCGACAGCTTCCTTTTTCATGGTGGGCCAGTAATAGCTTGTCTGTATGAGGCATCTAACGAGGGCTTGATTGCCGATATAGGCTCCACAGTGGCCTTCGAGTACTTCTTTGAGGACGTGCCTATTTGGTTTGGTCCTAGGCATTTAGCCAAGGGGCAGTCAACGTTCTTTTGTACAAGTCATGGTTGATGATGATGTATCTGGCCGCCTGCACTCGAAGCTTCTTGGATTTTTTTTGTCGGATGGGAGCACTCCGTCCTGCAAATATGACATAACACGGTTGCGCCAGTCCCAAGTCAAGTTTATAGTGTGTACCTCAATTTGGTCTATAGACGAATGGAGGAGGGTGACCACGTTTTCTTTTTCGCTTATGTTCTTGCTAGCCGCTGATAATTTGGCGAGGCTGTCTGCCTCGATGTTTTGTGCTCGAGGTATTTGGTCAAGTTGGCACTCATCGAACTCGGGCAGTAGCTTATGAATTTCTGCCTGATATTTTTGTAGTCTATGTTCTTTGATTTGGAAAGTCCCCGTGACTTCGTTGGTGATGAGTTGTGAGTCACATCGGAGGATGACTAGTCGTGCTCCATACTTGAGAGCTAGTCTCAGTCATGCAATTACGACCTCATACCCGGCCTCATTGTTAGTCATATCGGGACATCATATGGACTGGCGGATGACTTCGCCTATTGGGACCTCGAGTATGAGTCCCAGTCCAGAACCTGACGCGTTGGAGGCGCCATCGGTGTATAGGACCCATAAGTCGGGTAACTTGGGGGAGGTACGAGAGGCTTCTTGCTCGGCCTCAGGCATTATTTTGACGCTGAAGCCGGCGAGAACTTGATACTTTATCGCTGTTCGCGGTTGATATAATATATCGTGCTCGCTTAATTCGATGGCCCACTTGGCCAATCTACCTGATAGCTCGGGTTTATGTAGGATGCTTCTTAGGGGGAAGGTCGTGACCACCGATATAGGATGGCATTGAAAATAGGGTCTAAGCTTTTGTGAAGCTACGACTAATGCCAGGGCCAGCTTTTCGAGGTGGGGATACCTCGTTTCAGCATCGACCAGGGTTTTGCTAATGTAATAGATTAGAGATTGCGTACATTTGTTTTTATGGACCAAGACTGCACTTAATGTGACGTCGGATGCGGCCAGGTAGATTAAGAGATGCTCATTGCGTTCTGCCTTGGCGAGTAGCGGCGGAGAGGACAAGTATGCCTTTAATTCTCTTAGGGCGTTGGTGCACCCGGAATTCCACTGGAGTCTGTTGTCCTTTTTGAGTACGTTGAAGAATTTGTGTCATCTGTCAGAGGATCGTGAGATGAACCTTGACAGGGCGGCTATACAGCCAGTCAGCTTCTGCACCTGTTTCTTGTTGGTAAAAATTTCAGGTATCCCTCTATAGCCTTGATTTGGTCGGGATTGACCTCAATGCCTTTCTACGACACCAAAAAGCCGAGGAACTTTCCAAAGGTCACGTCGAAGGTGCACTTTTCGGGGTTCAGCTTCATGTTGTATTGCCTAAGTATGTCGAAGGCTTCCCTCTGGTGGTCGACATTGTCCTCTTTTCTTTTTGATTTGACCAACCTGTCGTCTATATAGACTTCCGTCATTTTTCCGAGTTGCTCTTTGAACATATTGGTTACCAGCCTCTGATAGGTTGCCCCTGCATTTTTCAACTCGAACGACATGAATTTGTAGTAGTATGGTCCCTTGGTAGGTGATGAAGGTGGTCTTTATTGGCCCTCCTCTTCAATGAGGATTTGGTTGTAGCTTAAGTAGGCGTCCAAGAAACTTAATAACTCGTGCCCAGTTGTTGCGTCGATGAGCTGATCGATGTGAGGCAACGAGAAGGAGTCTTTAGAGTAGGCTTTGTTTAGGTCCGTGAAGTCTACACACATGCGCCATTTCCCGTTTTTTTTTTCACCATGACCACGTTGGCGACCCATTGGGGGTACTTTTACTCTCGAATGGAACCGTTAGCGAGCAGTTTTTCTACCTCTTCGCGAACGGCCTCGTCGATTGAAGCATTGAACTTTCTTCTGATTTGTCGTACCGGCGGGTAGAGTGGATCGACGTTCAGCTTGTGTGTTGCAATGTCTTTCGGGATACCTGGCATATCTGCATGGGAGAAAGCAAACAGATCGGCGTCTTCAGTTAAAAATTTATGGAATTTACCTGGTTCTGTGAGTTTGTGGCTGATGTAAGATTTTTTGTTGTGGTCGCTTCTATCCAGTTGAACGGGGTCGAGATCTTCCATTATTGATCTTGTGGCTTCCACTACGTCGGGGTCTTTGATGACGTCTTTTTTGTTCGTCGAATTCGGGCCCTGACTTCGGTAATTGCTATGCTCCTAAGCCCTCCCCTTTTAACTGTTGAGTATATGTGCAGTCTTTGGGCGATGCGGTAGCATTCTTGAGCTTTGCGTTGTTCACCGCGGGTGCTGAATATTCCCCATGGGGTGGGGAACTTAATGACCTGATATAAGCTAGACGGGATGCCCCTCATGGCGTGTATCCAGGGTCGCCCTATAATGGCATTGTAGGTTGTGTCTTGGTTTATGACATGGAATGTTGTTTCCAGGGTGACGCCCCAGGCCAGAATGGGAAATGTTATTTCTCATGAGGTCCGTTCAATTGCATTGTTAAAACCTGTTAGTGTTATGCAACGTGGTACTATCTTATCCTCGAGTCTCATTTTTGTGAGAACTTTGAGGTGTATAATACATGCGCCGCTCCAGTCGTCTACCATGATTCTTTTTACACCAGTGTCTGAAATTCACAAAAGTAATGCCAAAATCATCGAAATGAGGAAAAGTCAAACCGTGGGTATCTGACTTATCGAAGATGATATTGCCTTCTAGGTCATCATACGGTTCATGGGTGATCGACCGCTTCGGTTTGTGGGTGGTGGTGAACTTCACATGGTTGATTGTTGCTTAGTCGCCTCCGCCGATGATCATTTGGATGGTGTGGGCCGGGAGGGTGGTTTTAGGGGGCCTTGATGTTGTTCTCGTCCACGGGCGAAATTGGCTCTTCCTCGGTCGCTCATCAGCTCCCTTAAATGTCCTTGGTGGAGCATGTTGTAGGGCTATGTAATCCTCGGTCTAGAGGCCTCGTTCCTGATGGAACTCGTAGAGGGCATTCGACTTTCTGGAATTTGGGTCAGACTTCATCTTTTGTGTCCATTTCACCTTGGGGCTGAGCTTCTCTAGGGCGTAAACTATTTCTGAAGGAGAAACACAAAAAATATGAGCAAATAAAAGTGGAGGCATACCTCTTTCGTTTCGGTGAGTCCCCGTATGTGGCCTAGACGGGACTTAGGATTGGCTGGGAGGTAATGGAATGGCCAATCTGATGTATGGTTGGTGCCTTTCGCGATTGAGGCGTGTACCTATGTGATCTCTTTGGTTGTCATTCCGACAATCTTTCCTTGATTCTATTTGGACTGATGTTAACCGTTGAGTTGGACCATTGAGGTCGTCTTCGTCTGCTCTCACCTCGGCATAATAGGCGTTGTGTATTTCTACCCAGGTGGTGGGAGGGTATTTCATGAGTCTGCTTAATGGTTTTCTGGTCTTCCTCGACCTGTTCCTGTTTAACCTATTTTGGAAAGCCGCTACCGCCATCCCCTCTGACACATTTGGCAGGCTCATTCTTACCATGTTGAACTGGCCGAGGAAGTCCCTGATTCCTTCGCCAGACGATTGTCTGATGGCGAATATGTCATTCACCATAGCTTCTGCTTTCTTGGCCTCGGCGTAGGCAGTGACGAACTTGTCGACCATTTTCTCGAACGTCACTATGGAACGTGCTGGTAATTGTGAGAACCATGTTAAGGCTCCCCCTGTTGGGGTTTCGCCGAACTTCTTCAGCAGCACCGACGGTACATGTTCTTTCGAGAGGTCATTGCCTTTTACCGCCATGACGTAATGAATGATATGGTCTTCAGGGTCCGTTGTGCCGTCGTATATTTTTGAATATGGTGGCATTTTGAAGGTTTTTGGTATGGCATGTGGGGTTGTCTCCTCGTTGTATGGTTGTTCCCCGAATCGGCCGACATCCCCTTTTTGTAGAAGTTTTGGGTCGCCCGGTATCTTATCAACTCTTTCTTGGTGCTCCTTCATTTGGTCGTGGAGTGCTTTATTCTCGTTCTCCATTTCTTCCATTTTCCTCAGAATAGCTGCGAGGGCATTGTTACCTGCATCAACAATGGTGTGAGTGTTACCTGTTGGGTGAGGAACGTGTTGCTCGTTGACGGTTTTTGTGGTGTCAAATCGTGCGGTGTTCCTACTCGCCCTTGAGCGGGTTTGTCGAGTATATTGTTTAGAGTACTTATCAACCATGCCTCCAGTAATTTTTTTACTGCCGACGATGCTTCCTCTGTCATGGACGTAGAGGCTCATTTCTCATGGGAAGCGGTTACACTCCCATGAGGAGGAGGTGAGTCACTTCGCCTGGGTGAGGCGCTCGGCATCACGTTCTCCTCGTCTTCTCTGTCCACCTCGTTGATGGAGCCTAGGAGTCTAGTAGTGACACCCATCACCGCTTTCAGTCTTTCCTCTCCTTTTCGTGCCATTGTTAGCTTTGTGCAAACAAGAAAAGAAAGCTTTTGTTGTTTGTGTTTTTAGATATAAAAGAAACTAAAAATTTAACTAGGAATTACCCACAGATGGCGCCAAATTGTTTGATCAATTTTTTTTAAGTCTTTTTGTTAAAATAATTTAATTAGAACATAATGGATGAATCCTAGTTAAACATAATAAATCCTACATCAGAAGTTTTAATATCTCGATGATACGGGACCGTGTCTAACTCAGTGAATGCAAAGTAAGTGTTCAATGATTGTCAATGAATCTGATGATAAAAACATGCAATAAATGTGAATAATGGCATTAATGTAATAAGAAGGTATTTGTCACCCAAATGTTAGATGAGTTGGATGATTCCTTCTTATGAAAATATCTTGTGACAATAGATTATGAAGATAGATAAGGAATTCTTGGATCTTGTGAATAAAAGAGGTATATTGAACAATGGAATCAGCAGACAAGACAAGCTTTTTGTATGTTCTTGATAGTCAACCCTTTACAATATGTTCTTATCAGAAAAGTGAAGTTCCCCTTTTATTCCCTATCTCTTCCTATTTATAAGGGTTATTTCTAGAAAACTCTAAAAAAGTACAACTGGAGGAATATTCAATGGAATATTCCTTTTCATAATTCTAAGACTTATTTTAGCCGTTGTTGCTGTTTGTTCTTTACTCGACCTCGAGACTGGTCTCTCTATTGGCGACTCCTCGCCACAGAGCCGTGCCTGTCTTTGA
The DNA here is from genome assembly GCA_005239495.1 of Nicotiana undulata. Taxonomy (NCBI): domain Eukaryota; kingdom Viridiplantae; phylum Streptophyta; class Magnoliopsida; order Solanales; family Solanaceae; genus Nicotiana; species Nicotiana undulata. Next base: position 70,966 of record ML276362.1, on the reverse strand, counting down.
CCTCGGCTACAACGCGTCCGTTTGTATTCACTAAACTTTACCTAATTTTAACCCATAAAGGCAGATCTACATATAAGATTATGTGTTCAAAGACCATTACTTGACGTGAAATATGTATAGTAATATAAAATATAATAAGGAAATAATAAAATAAAATAGTCAACGCCTAATAAACAAAAAGGTCCTTGAGTGCTTTGGTTCAAATGCGAAGTCTAAGGCTTGTTGTAACGACTCGATCGGTCGTTTTGAGCTCTAGCGCGTCATTCAGCGGTTTAAGGACATGAGAAGCTTCGTTTCAGGTGTTATGAATTGTAGGCGTGGTCAGAACTGAATTTCGGGAAGTTCGGAATCGAATTGGAAAGAAAGTTCTCATTTCGGAAGCCTTAAGTTAGAAGAATTGACTAGATTGGATTTTTGAGTAAACGACCTCGAAATCAGGATTTGAAGGTTCCAACATGATGATTTCGGACTTGGGCATATGTTCGGATCGGGTTTTGGATAACCCGAGAGCGTTTCGACGTATATTGTGGAAGTTAGCATTTTAGAAGAAATTTCATAAGTCTGGGTTGAAGTGCATTTCAGTGATATTGATGTCCGTTTGGAATTCCGAGTCTGGGAATAGCTCTGCATGGTGATTCTGGAGTTGGGAGCGCGATCGGGAGTGAATTCGGGTGTCCGTAGGTCATTTTGAAGTCATTTGGCTAAAGATAGAAATTTGAAGGTTTTTGAGAAATCCGACCAGAAGTGGAAATTTTCATATCGGGGTCGGAATGCGATTCCAAAAGTTGGAGCAGGTCCGTAATGACGAATATGACTTGTGTGCAAAATGTGGGGTCAATCGGACGTGATTTGACGGGTTTCGGCATCGAATGTAGAAGTTGGAAATTTCAAAGTTCATAAAGCTTGAATTGGAGAGCGATTCGTTGTTTCAATATTATTTGATGGGCCTCGAGCAGGTCCGCATTATGTTTTGGAACATGTTAGTGTAATTGGACGGAGTCCCGGAGGCCTCAGGTGGATTCCGGGTGGATAACGAATCAAATTTGCAGTTGAGAGAAAGTTGAAGTTGCTGTCATCTGGTGTGACCGCACCTGCGATGTTTTGGCTGCAGGTGCGGTACCGCAGATGCGGCTGTGGTGTCGCAGAAGCGAAAAAGGGAAGGCTTGGTTGGGGCCGCATGTGTGAGGTTATTTCCGCACCTGCGAAGGCGCAGGTGCGAATGAGGGAACGCAGGTGCGGATCCGACTGGGGAAGGAGGAAGCCGCATGTGCGGGAGTTTTGGCGCACCTGCGGGCGTAGTCACCGTAGGTGCGGAAGTGCTGGAGGTAGTGTGTTGTCTTAAATACGGGAAATTGGCCATTTCATTCATTTGGCTTGGACGATTTTGGAGAGCTCAAGGAGGGATTTTCATCAAGCAACACTAGGTAAGTGATTTCTTCTCATTTCTAAGTTAAATATGTGGTCTTGCATGGATTTAGACATGGAAATTAGTAGAAATATGGGATTTTAGGAGAAGACCTAAAATTTGGTATTTTGGATTTTTACCATGAACTCGAGCATGAAAATTAGAGTAAATTATATAATTGAGTTAGTAAGACTATGGGTAGAGTTTATCATCGAGAAATTTCGGAATCCGGGCACGCGGGCTCGAGGGCATTTTGGTCAACTTTTTGAGATGAGTGGGGAATTTATATAATTTGAATTGTTACAAGTAGTAGAATGAATTTCATTGGTTTGCTCGTTATTTGGATAGTTTGGGGGCATTGCGCATCAATTGGAGTCGTCGGAAGGGCTTGGAGGCCGGTTATGAATCTTCGGAGCGAGGTAAGTCTCCATTCTAATCTTGCAAGGGGGAATTGTCCCCACAGGTGAACTAATTAAATATGAGCTACTATTTGTGGGGGGCTACGTACGCACGAAGTGACGGGAGTCCGTGCGTAGCTACTTTATGCTGTCCGGGTAGTCTAGGACCCAAAATCATGTTTTATTTGTCGTATTTGTAACTTTATTGAAGGAATTAAAAATGATTAAATCTTATCGAATTTGATGAATGAATTTCTGGAAAAGACTTAAATACTATTTTCGTAACTATTAAAAGAGAACTTTGTCATTTCTTGGGTAATTTCTTTCCCGATATAGTCGGGGTGAACTGTTTGAATGAGTATGCTTATGTGTGACCGCTTCGCAATATATATTCCGCAAGCGGAGTGATTCTTTCCACTACTCTCATGGGAGCGGGGCCGTACGCCACAGTAGGTTAATAGATGCATCTATGGTTCACGTCGTTCGACCCTCCGGCAGTGCACATTTTATTATTGTTGGTCCGCGCCGTTCGACCCTCGGCATTTCCTGCACATGATATATGCTATATACCATCTGTGACTTGGACTGTTAAATTTCCTTAAAAAAATGTAAACTGCTAAATGAAATGACGGAAAACTGAGAATTTATAAACTCATGGAAACAATTGTTCTTTCCTGTCATTATTTGTTGTTTGATGTTAATACCCACGTTTGATATCATACATTGATTATATTAAAGTGACCTCTAGCAAGTGTCAAATTCGACCTCTCGTCACTACCTCTTTGAGGTTAGGCGGGATACTACTGAGTACACGTTATTTTCGTACTCATACTACACTTGTTGTGCATTTTATTGCACAAGTACATTCATAGATAGTGGCTCTGCTTGACGCAGTGATGTGGCTGACTTGGAGACTTAGGCGAGCTGCACCATCCGGAGATGACCCGCAGCCGACAGAGTCTCCCTCAGATGTATTGTACTTTATTTTAAATTCTTTGCCCCGTTTGTACTCCGGAAAAATATTGAAGTATATGCATAATTCTTAGAAATTTGCTCATGCACTTGTGAAACCGGGTTCTGGGATATGTTTGGGATTTAATTTATTAAACTGGATTGTAAATCTATCGTATTTATTTAACGAATTTTTATTCACTTGTAATGAAATGAAAAGGAAAGTAACAAATTTCAAACGCTAAAATAGGAATTTAATTTAATCATTTTGTGTTGGATTGCCCAACAGTGGTGTCCGGCGCCATCACGACCTTAATGGATTTTGGGTCATGGCAACGTGGTATCAGAGTACTAGGTTCCCGTAGGTTCACGAGTCATGAGCAAGTCTAGTAGAGTCTTTCGGATCGGTACAAAGACGTCTGTACTTATCTTCGAGAGGATACATGGTTGTTAGGAGTACTTCCCTTCGTGATTCCTCATCGTGCGATTAGACCTCATTGAGGCTTATGCCTATGTTTCTTCCTACTCAATATTACGCGTCGCGAAGCGCTTGCTATAAATCGAGAATTTGAGAAATCGTAGTGGTGCTACGGATATGGTGCGTGATGTTTTCCATAGTAGTTGGTTGAGGTTGCTGTCGTTGCTCAGCGGAGGATACTATGCTGTTTCAGCTCAGTAATTGTGTTTTTGAGAGATTTGAGGCTATGGTCAGGTTGTTATGATGATTACGATTGGTTATCGCACAGTGTTGATATGATGGTAGAATTCTTGCCCATATGTCGGGGGTAATGAATGAGTTGAAGAGAGGTCTTCTCAGAGCGTGATTTCGAGATTTCAGTATTTAGTTCCGGCGGAGGAAAGGCAATTAGACCATAAATGGTCAGGTTTGGGTTAATAAAGTAGTAAGACTTGGTGTTTTCAAGTGAGGTGGAATATTCACCTGTGATGTGATATTGTCGTCTTTGATCGAATAGAATGTGTTAAGTTCGCCGGTGCTATAGTTCTTTGGTTGCATGGGGTCAGAGTATTGTGAAGAAGTGCTGAAGAAGCGGTTGTCAGAGATCGTGGTGTGCGGTGGTCCAGTATCGAGTGAGTATTTCTAATGAAGGCGGCTCGAGAAAGACGATCTTCAGAGAGTTTGAAGTTGTGGTGATCTGCTGGTTTAAGTGCTACAGAGAATGATATTGAATTGAGGCAACAATTTGGCAACATACGATGAAGGAAGACATGTGAGAAGTGTTAGGTGGAGGAAATTTCTAAAAGTCCAGGTATAAGAAACAGAAGTCATGTGGTTTCTTAAAGGAATGAGTTTAACTGAAGTAGGAGAGTGGAAGCTTAGCATATGAGTTCAGTGGTAAGATAGCTGCCCATCCTGAGGAGAAGTTTTGAGTTATTTGAGAATTTTAGTGGACGGCGATTGGGTCCACATGCTTAAATTGGAATGTTGGTTATTTCGGCGGAAGGTTGGATACAACAGAGAGGAGTTGTTCGGAATGAAGAAGGATGCAATATGGCGGTGAATTTGGTAGGAGGCTAAATACGTGAATAAGGCTAGAGAATTTGAGTATTCATCAAATGCTAACAGGAGAGTTTAGAAAAAATTGACGGATTGGTTGAGCAAGATCATGTCAGCAAGGAAGAAAGGATTTTGGTGGGGTCTAGAGTGGTGCAAGGAGTAGCTTGAAGCTAAGTGGGAGATTCCCACCGTCTGCAATTGGGTTGCAGGATTATCTTCTCATGGGGTTGCGGATTATCGGCGTATTGGCATGTTATGGCAGCTAAGGGGGGAGGGGAGTAAAATGGTAACTGTGCATGGGATTGACAAATGTGTGCAAATGTTGGCCCTATTGGACCAGGGTTAGGCTTTGGAAGATTCAGAATTTGTGCTTAATGCATAGGCGAGTTATAAGGGTAGTGACTCAGTCAGGTGCTTCATTGAGAGGGTGTTCATGTGCTAGAAGAGCCTTGGAGTTGATTGTGTTTGGGGCCAAGTCAGAGTGGGTGACTCTCAATAGCGGTGCTTATGAATTCGAAAGTTGAGAATGCGGTGCTTAAGGGTTTCATGTTCGCAATATGGCTAAAAGTGGGGCCTTGCAACAGATGGTGTTAGGAGGCCCGGAATGTTCCATGATGTCTTCAGTTTGTAGTATGGTATTGGAGGGATGAGAGAAATAAACTCCGGATTTTAGAAAGATTATCAGGAGGGGTATATCAGTCGAAGTTGTGAATTCGCACAAGGAGGTTTTGAGACAGTTTGTGGGATTGAGACAACATGGTCTCGTGAATCAAGGCCACTCGGGATGAGTGAGGATTGAGTTTGTTATGTGTTGAATGAGGTTACTATTATTTCTGAGGCAATCAAGGATAATTAAAAGAAGATAGATTGGTTAGCCATGGTTGAAATGGCACATGTACGGCAGTGATCAGTTCCTTCAGTGTGATTAAGTTATGCATGCGGTTGTGCCGGTGTGTGCGAGGCTTGTCGGCCACCGTAATAGATTTTAATTGGAAGAATTCAAGTATTATGGCTTGTCAGGTGTAGGCGGATCCCGGAAGGATTATGGTGGTATAGGCTATTCCTTGAGGATTTGCCTATTTTGTGATTATGAAAATTCACTCGTGTGTTGCTATGATTCTCTTGAGTTGAGGTAAGTAAAAGGTTTCTATATGACGAAGTGTTCACCCTATTAGTGGTTCAGAAGTTATGATGGAATTTTTGCGCTACTTCATAATGGCATGTCAGGTGCAGTAAGTAGTATGGAATTGGAAGTAAGGATTCGAGATAGCGGTTCGGTGTTAACAAGGATGTCATGAGCTCAGATGAGAAAGAAAAAGGGATTTGAATGTTTAGAGCAAGTTGGTGTTGTCTTCAGTTCCACCTGAGATCGGTGTTCGGTGAAAGAGGCTTTGCATCTCGGTTATGGGTTCTTGATTTGTTCTACATCGTTAGTGTGGTCGGTGATGAGGACGTGCAGACTTGTTATTTAGTGTATGAGATTGTGGAAGTGTATTCCACGAGAAGACTATATAAGTGCGACATGTAGTCACTTAATGGATTGAAGATTTAGACCAAGTATAAAGAAGTGTAATATTGCTTATTTGAGAATCGGTGTCTGGAAGGCGTTCGGTTCATTTTATTGTGGATGGTGGGATGGTTTTCCCGGATATGATGGTTGTCCTTGCGTGTTATGAGGAGAAGTGGGTTATTATGGATCCAGGTGAGGCTATCAGCCTAGTTCAGTGCGAGCAGAATCGGCTTGATGTTGTGAATGGATTTAAATAAGATTATGGGATCCATGTGAATCAGATGTGTTCTTTTCAGTATAGCGCTCCTCAAGGAGAGGTATTGGAATATTGGATGTTGTTCCATCTTCGTTCATTTCATGTAATATTATGATTGTGCCGTGTGAGTTGTGAAACAGCTTGTTAATTTCTTATGTGCTAAGATTCATTGTAGTGATGAGTCTATGTGAGTAGGAGAGCTCTTGAGATACAGAGTATATATCGCACCCAAGTTGTGCTCGAGATTTGTAGCATATGGCTCTATCAGTCTCCCCAGGATGGTATTATGCACTTAGCGTGCTTGTGATCGATATTAAGTAATTTGTAATAGTGAGAAATTCAGCTCCGTGTATATCTCCTTGTGTGAGTTTTATGATGGGATCGGGTGGCACGCCACCACGGGTATGTTATTCGGATTGGGTTGCACGCCACAACAGTGTGATATTGAGTACGGTTACCTATAATTATTTTCCTGTGTTTTGCTTCCTATTTTCTGAGGAAAGTTCATATTAGTTGCGTGAGTCGAGTGGTCCCTTCCTGAGTCATTTCCTTAATTATCATGTTCAAGTTGTGGCCTATTGGCACATGGTGGCATCGTGTGAGACTGATGGTCATGCCTGGGGGTGATTTGTTGTCTGAGCAATTCATACTGGGTGAGACGAGATTTATGGATCAGGGATCGGTGCGATAAGATTATGTGAAGTATATCACATGACAATTACCATTATTTGGTTCGTAATGAGATGATGATTTTAGTCAAGAGGAAAGATTCAATGTTTGGTTAACTCTGCAGTTGGTTAGAACTTTCAACACATCTCCTCCATTGTGGTGGTATCGTCAACATTATAGCAGGATGTATATATATCATAAGGTGCATTGGGAGCATCAGATTTGTGGAAGTTTGGCTATTAAGGTTCAAGGAATGTCATTGTGGTTAGATGATGAATTATGCGGTGCATGGTGCCAATTCAGCAAAGGTATGACGTCATGTTCTGGTACATCGTGTGGTAGTTGATAATGTGGTTATATATTGGAAACAAGCCTAGCAGAGGACTCCGGATGTTAAAAACCTGGTTATAAGGTTTGCCTAAATAAAATAGGATATCTCCAGAATTGTTCGAGCAAGTGTACTCAACTGGGTTGTGGTAGCACGGGTAGGTGCACAAGGTGTTAAACAGTGATATCAGATAACTCCAGAGCAGTTCTTAGCACGTTCGAGGGCGAATGTATGTTTCAGTGGGAGAGAATGTAACGACCCGTTCGGTTGTTTTGAGATCTAGCCCGTCATTTAGCGGTTTAAGGACATGAGCAGCTTCGTTTCAGGTGTTATGACTTGTAGGCGTGGTCGGAACTGAATTTCGGGAAGTTCGGAATCGAATTGGAAAGAAAGTTCTCATTTCGAAAGCCTAAAGTTAGAAGAATTGACTAGATTGGATTTTTGAGTAAACGACCTCGAAATCAATATTTGAAGGTTCCATCAGGTTCGTATGATGATTTCGGACTTGGGCGTATGTTCGGATCGGGTTTTGGATAACCCGGGAGCGTTTCGGCATATATTGTGGAAGTTAGCATTTTAGAAGAAATTTCATAAGTCCGGGTTGAAGTGCATCTCAGTGATATTGATGTCCGTTTGGAATTCCGAGTCTGGGAATAGCTTCGCATGGTGATTCTGGAGTTGGGAGCACGATCGGAAGTGAATTCGGGTGTCTGTAGGTCATTTTGAAGTCATTTGTCTAAAGATAGAAATTTGAAGGTTTTTGAGAAATCCGACCAGAAGTGGAAATTTTTATATCGGAGTCGGAATGCGATTCCGAAAGTTGGAGCAGGTCCGTAATGATGAATATGACTTGTGTACAAAATTTGGGGTCAATCGGACGTGATTTGACGGGTTTCGGAATCAAATGTAGAAGTTAGAAATTTCAAAGTTCATAAAGCTTGAATTGGAGAGCGATTCGTTGTTTCGATGTTATTTGATGTGATTTGAGGCCTCGAGCAGGTCCACATTAAATTTTGGAGCAGGTTGGTGTAATTGTACGAGGTCCAGGGCCTCGGGTGGATTCCGGATGGATAACGGATCAAATTTGGAGTTGAGAGAAAGCTGAGGTTGCGTTTATCTAGTGTGACCACACCTGCGAGGTTTTGGCCGCAGGTGCGGTACCGCAGGTGCGACTGTGGTGTCGCAGAAGCGGAAAAGGGGAGGCTTAGCTGGGGCCGTAGGTGCGAGGTTATTTCCGCACCTGCGAAGGCGTAGGTGCGGACGAGGGAACGCAGGTGCGGGAGTTTTGGCGCACCTGCGGGCGCGCAGGTGCGGGCGTAGTCACCGCAGGTGCGAAAGTGCTGGAGGTAGTGTGTTGTTTTAAAGACGGGAAATTGGCCATTTCTTTCATTTTTTTCATTTGCCTTGGACGATTTTGGAGAGCTCAAGTAGGGATTTTCATCAAGCAACACTAGGTAAGTGATTCTTCCTATTTCTAAGTTAAATATGTGGTCTTGCATGGATTTAGACATGAAAATTAGTAGAAATATGGGATTTTAGGGGAAGACCTAGAATTTGCTATTTTGGATTTTTACCACGAATTCGAGCATGAAAATTAGAGTAAATTATATAATTGAGTTAGTAAGACTATGAGTAGAGTTTATCTTCGAAAAATTTCGGAATCCGGGCACGTGGGCCCGAGGGCATTTTGGTCAACTTTTCGAGCGAAGTGGGGAATTTATATAATTTGAATTGTTACAAGTAGTAGAGAGAATTTTCATTGGTTTTCTCATTATTTGGATAGTTTGGAGGCGTTGCGCATCTATTGGAGTTGTCGGAAGGGCTTGGAGGCCGATTATGAATTTTCGGAGCGAGTTAAGTCTCCTTTCTAACCTTGTGAGGGGTAATTGTCCCCATAGATGAAATAATTAAATATGTGCTACTATTTGTGGGGGGCTACGTACGCACGAAGTGACGGGAGTCCCTGCGTAGCTACTATTATTCTTGTCCGGGTAGTCTAGGACCCCAAAACATATTTTATTTGTCGTATTTGTAACCTTATTGAAGGAATTAAAAATGATTAAATCTTATCGAATTTGATGAATGAATTTCTGGAAAAGACTTAAATACTATTTTCGTAACTCTTAAAAGAGAACTTTGTCATTTCTTGGGTAATTGCTTTCCTGATATAGTCGGGGTGAACTGTTTGAATGTGTATGCTTATGTGTGACCGCTTCGCAATATATATTCCACGAGTGGAGTGATTTTTTCCACTACTCTCATGGGAGCGGGCCGTACGCCACGACAGGTTAATAGATGCATCTAAGTTCGCGTCGTTGTGTAGCATGAGTACGAAAACAACATGTACTCAGTAAGTATCTCGCCTAACCTCGAAGAGGTAGTGACGAGAGGTCGAATTTGACACTTGCTAGAGGTCACTTTAATATAATCAATGTATGATATCAAACGTGGCTATTAACACCAAATAACAAATAATGACAGGAAAGAACAATTGTTTCCATAAGTTTATAAATTCTCAGTTTTCCGTCATTTCATTTAGCAGTTTATATTTTTTAAGGCAATTTAACAGTCCAAGTCACATATGGTATATAGCATATATCATGCGCAGGAAATGTCGAGGGTCGAACGGCGCGGACCAACAATAATAAAATATGCACTGCCGGAGGGTGTGTATTTTATTGCACAGGTACATTCATAGATGGCCCTGCTTGATGTAGTGATGTGGCTGACTTGGAGACTTAGGCGAGCTGCACCATCCGGAGACGACCCTCAGCAGACATAGTCTCCCTCAGATGTATTGTACTTTATTTTAAATTCTTTGCCCAGTTTGTACTCCGAACAAATATTGTAGTATATGTATAATTCTTAGAAATTTGCTCATGCACTTGTGACACCGAGTTTTGGGATATGTTTGGGATTTAATTTATTAAAATGGATTGTAAATCTATCGTATTTTTTAACGAATTTTTATTCACTTGTTATGAAATGAAAAGGAAAGTAACAAATTTCAAACGCTAAAATAAGAATTTTTATTTTGCGTTGGCTTGCCCGACAATAGTGTCTGACGCCATCACGATCTTAATGGATTTTGGATCGTGACACTTATTTTACGCAGAAGTGTGAGAGTTTGATTCTTAAGTTAATCAAATTTTTAAAAATTGCGGCTATAACACATAGACTTTCTCTTCTTTCCCCAATTCCAATTTACTTTATTTTTTCAATTACTGACTATTCTCTTTCGTTTTTTATTACATAGATCGAAAAGAAAAGATATTGGCCCTCTTAATATTTTAGTGGCTCAGTGAACAAAGTTTCGATACTTTGAAAAAGTGGAAGACGAAAAAAATTTCGCAATTGTAAGCAATAGTGTTTTTATTCATCGTTTTTCAACATATGAAAAGTCATCAGCATAGTTGTGATTTGTGACTAAATTTATTTATTTATTTGTAATAAAAATATTAGTAATAGTTCATTATGACTTGGAACTAGATGTTTTTTCTTGTAATGATAATATTAGCCGTAGTTTCTTATTAGCTTACTTTTCTTTACTTTGCGGTTGGATAGTTGTGCACTTATAATATATGAATGGTCGCAACCTTATGTTATAGGTAGTTAGTACCCCGGACCTTAAAAGTATTGCTTTGTTACTATTTTTAAAGATAAAATATGTAGATGTGATTAATTATAATTAATTAAAAAATATTGTTCCTGCACAATATGAAATATAAATAAAAAATTTCAAGTCAAGAATATATCAAAATCGAGATAGTATTATAGAATGTATCAAGCTTCAGTAATTATTCCAATAGAAAGAAATTACTCCTTACGAAGTAAGAAAAGCGAAAAAAGAAATTTTGAAAGACTAAAATATATAAAAGACTAAGAAATATTTTTAGTAAAAGAAAAATAAGAAAGACACCAAGACCAGTTCTTGTGTCTTGCTCTCGCAAAAGATTAATGGATGATCACTTTACAAAGTAAGCTTGTTTATTTATGGAAGAAGATGACATTTGGTTACTTCCTACTTTGGCCAAAGTGAGATTACTGTTTTTTTCTCTTCAATTTCTCACATAATATATTGGCAAGATGACAACTTTTTTTGCTTCTTACTTTGGCTAGAGCGGCTTTCTATTTTATTTCTCACATGTCATATTGGCAATTGATATTTTCTCTGCGGATGAGAATCATTCAATATGTTTTGGTCAATATGAAATATATTGGCCAAAGTGATTTTTTTCCTTCTATTTGACATCTAATTTTTTTTTCTCCTTTTCTTTTTTTCCCATGTATTTTCTTCCTGTAAGATTTGTAAGATATCATTGTAGACGTTTAAAATTTTACTAAATTTAAATCATAATTTAAATATATACTAGTCAAAATAAATAATATGGGCTAGTATTATCGGTTCAATTATTTAAATCTAATTATATTGATTTAAATAAGGGTCCAATCTTTTATTGGGCTAGCCCATTAGTTGGTTTTCTATCAATTGGGTTGAACCATGAGCCTCAAGCCCAATAACCCACTAGGTTTTCTTGGAGGCTACTCCACCCCGCACCTATATAAAGGGGTCATGGGAGGAGGCTAGAAACGAATCAAGTAAGCAGAAGAAAAGGCTAAAAAAGCTTTGAAGAATAGCATCATGGTCTCCATCCATATCTACAATCTCCGTCTGTGGTCAAATCCCAAAAGCGAACTCCAATCATAGGCAAACGACTTCAATCTTCCGTTCGTGGTAACCCAACACCAAATCCTGGTTCGTGACGATCTTCAAATTGTTTGTGACATACCACAAATTTGAAATCCGTCAAGTTCAAGATCAAGCTCTCAAGCTCTTGAACCATCATTCGTGAGGAGAAGAATCAGAGGACTACATCTCTTCAGATTTGAGATATTCTAGAGATTGTAACCCCATCACTTGAAATCAAATATAATATATGTCGCTGTATTTCTTGTCTTTACTATTGTTTTTCAGGAACAAAATTTAGTTGTTACAAATTTTTGCATGCCCAGTGGGACCATCTCTACCTCTCATATCTTCTCAACTCTCAACATTCAAGATCACTAAGATGGCTTCAAAGAAGATCGACTCAAAAGTTGTCGACTCCATTTTTTTTTTTCTAATGTTGAATGTATCCTGAATGCTATTGTGGGGAGTCTTGGGCCAATCACCCGTAGAAAGGCGAGCGTCTTGGGACAACAAGTAATCCAAGTGTCGTATGAACCAATGCATCTTTTGAGATCTTCATCATCCAGAGAAGAAAGGTCCCCTGGTATCTAATCAGAAAGAGGAGATAATATTGCAGAAGTTGTGGAGAAAGCTCATCCTCAACTTACTTTATACAATACCAAGAGTCAGCTTACCCAACCTGATGATGAAGTTTTAAATGTTGGATCTACGCCAATCTCCCCACATGACATGTTCCAAACTGAGTTCAATCAATGGGAAGATCTTGGTTACTCTTCAACATCTGCAATAATCATGGAGGCATATGACTAACACTTCGACAATGAAGGAGCAACTCGCAAATCTGACAAAGGCGATTGAGGGCTTAACAAAGTATGTTCAAGATCAAGATGTCTGCATCGCAAAATTGACAGGCATAGTATAAAGCATGATGGATGGAGAATCAAGCCATGCACTTGTAAAGCTCCCAGAAGTCCACGAGAAGGTTGATCCTTGATCACGCCCAACTATGCCTTATAAAAAGGACAAAGCGGTCGTTGCAAATATAATCCGGGTATTTAGCCCAGAGTCGAATCCCACAAGAAATTAACCTATCAATTCCTATTATCGGACTCGCTTAATTCTACGTATTCAACTTCTAAGATATTTTGACTAATAATTGGTTGTTTGTCTGCTAACTATTACTGAATAAACTATTTAAACAAAGAGATAAATATGAATGGATTGTAAATAATAAAGAGAAGGATCTAAGGTTATGATTTTCCCTATTGATGGAATCCCTTCTTGTTATGTTTCATATAGATTTGCCTAATCTTCTCTATCGATCATGAGCACTGATACTACCATAAATCTCTCCCGAGTAATTACGATAATTTACTAGACATACTCTCCCGAGTTACGCTAGCTGACTTTTATTACATCTCACTTAGATCACACCCAAGGTTTTGTTATCCCTAATTCCACCTTTAAACTCTTGGTTATTGATTCCTCACATACGTCTGATGTTATTCAACAACTACCTAAATATGCACTCTCCTGAGTAATACATACTAAATAGGCACAACTAATTGAGGATCCTTTCAATTAACTACAACAAGAACGTAGTTGAACAAGTAGAGATTAACTTGACAAAACTATATTATCATAACAAGAAGTTCATCCCTTAATAGGTTCCATCAAAACACTAGACTAAATAATTAGCTACGCATAATTGTTTTCATAATCACAACAACAAAATTCATCACGAATGATTAAAACAAAAGGAAGAACGGTAGAACTCGATGCCGAATTTTGCTCTTTGCCTCTTCTTGCCTTTAATAAAACTATTAAAACCTTGATATCCTCTTTTTGGGCGAGCTGGACCTATTATAGGTTAAGGGAAATTGCCCACGAACTTCCAAAATTACCCCTGATATTAAACTTCCTCGGCGAGACTAGCGCGACCGCGTACGAACCGCGCATGGGCCGTGCTTATTGGGTTTCACACTGTCCGTCATTCCTGCACTATCACGGTCGCGCTAAGACCGCGCATGGGCCGCACATATCGCACTCAATTCTTCCCAGCTTCTTCTGCTCGAGCGTGGCCGCGCTAAGGTCGCGCTTGGCCCGCGCTAGTGGGATCAGCTTATTCCTCTCTTTTTTCTTCCTTCTTTCACGCGCATTCACCTCCGAGCAGATTTCCTTGCTTTAAATTAGCTCCAAACACTGTCTTATGTCCTCATAGTCAAGACTTTCTCCTGCAAAATACAAAATTCACAATTAGAGCCATTTTATCTTCATTTAACCTTCCTAGAACAATGAAGCGTAGCCAAGTTAGGACCTAAATGGTTGCTAAACTACATGAATCTAGCCTATTATCAACACCCCACACTTAAATCATTGCTCATCCCCGAGTAATCAACCATACTCTACAGAGGTTCCTTCACTAAGCACTCCCCTAATGTGTCACACCAAGAACATACCACAAAAGTTGCGTCTAGTAGTGTTACATCTTTGCCTCAAGAGTCGACTCTCACGTGCCATGCAATATTCCTAATTTAATCACTTTACTCTATACAGAGGTCAAGACGTACCTTTCCTTCATGAATCAAGTGCCCTCATATCGCACATGAGAGCAATTCCACAAGTAATAACATTAAGAACAATTAGTAACTCAGATAGACAAAATTTTCTCACTCTCAGAAAGAACATTCATATGCCACAAAGATGCACCATAGGCTTGCCCGTAGTGTACTACTCTACTAATCGAGCTCATTCAGTCTAAGATCAATTAGGACTTTATTTGGTTGTAATGTAGGCCAAAGGACGGGTAGGATATATTTGGATATAGTGACTACACCTCCCTAAGCACTTTAATACATTTACTTTCACAATTAGAACCATACTTATGTCAGACCAGACATTCCACCTTTACTTCACTTTAGATTTCCCCATACTCCTTTAAGCACAACTACATCAAGTCATCACTTATCAAGGACTATTTTTATTTTTTATTTTTTTTCCTTTTCTTACTTTTTCCATTCAAGTGGAGCTTTTTTTCTTTCAAAACACTGCACCTTTCTCCCTATTTCATTGGTTCCACTCAAAATCCAAACCAACCACCCCCACACTTTAACTTTTACACAGTTCATAACAATTCAAGTGCTCATAGGAGGTAAAGAGGCTCAAACAGTTGGTTCATTCAAACAATTGGGTAAGGCTTGTAATGTGGTTGCCAAAGAAACATGCTTATAGGCTCAACGAGGTTAACTACTATACATCACATTTAGGTGGGTATACTTTATATATCTGGCTTAACAAACAAAATGCCTATATCACTTCTAAGACTAAATAAAGCTACTATTTCGCTTTGCAAACACATAGGGCAAGTTCTAGGCATCAAATGCAGTGCATAGAATACAACAAATCTCACACACACATGGCACATGAATCACTCCTGATTGGCCCATCAAAACACTCTCGTCTGAGTATTAAGTCAAGTTACGAACATACAATTTAAGAAGCTAACTACACCCGGTTCAAGCAAAACCCTTGGAAAAGAACCGCGGTCCAAAGAAAAACCAAGGGAGAGTTGATACACTACTTAAAAAGAAAATCTTTTTTTCTATATATCGACTTAGACCCTCAAGAACCCTGTCGAGTGAGATCCCTCGTCGGGACAAGTCGACTCACATAAAAATAATTATGTTCCTACATATATACATATATAATGAAGTATCCCCCACCCCACACTTAAAAAGATAGCATGTCCTCATGTCATAAAAAATAAAGAAATTTGAGGTAAAGGAACTTCCATGACAGATCAATCTTGATCGGAGACCGTCCTCGGGTCCAGATGACATGCACGACCCAGCGCCCGCAGCCAACCCATTATTTTCTTCTCAGATTTAGCATTCTGGGTGGTAAACGCATCAACCCGCATCCCTAAGTCAGTGACCGTGGTACGCAGACCCGCCATCTCCTGCTCTAAGGCATCTAACCGATCACCCCGACTGACCCTAGACGGTCCTGCGGTGTCCGCGACATGCTCATGGGTGGGCGGCTCATCTCCCACTCCCTCTTGCTCATCCTCATCCTCCTCAAGTGCATCATCCCTATTATCACCACCAGCTGCCACATATTCCTTCCCAATAGTCACATTATCCGCTTGGAACTTTGCCTCTCTTGGCACTTTCCCATCTACCCTCAAGTTTTCTGGCACCTGAGCTGCCCGGCATAACCTAGTGACTAGGGAAGGGAAGAAAAAACCATACCTCTGTATTGGACAACGAGTAAACATATCCTCATGAATAAGCTTGGCCACGTCAAAGTTGTGTCCATTCATGAAACACCAAATCAATGTCGCACGAGGAGCATTCACTTCCGTGGTGTTGTGGGACGGCATCAGATGGTTGCTGATGAGATAAATCCAACACTTCCCTTCAAAGGTTAGTGCCGCCGACTTGAAATTCTGCCCATATTGCAACCACACAATCTCCTTGCCAGGCGCACATATTGTTTCAAAGAACACCTCCCACTGAGTGTATCGTCTACCATACGCCTCATAGTAGTCGTCGATCTCCGCCACAGGACCGGGCAGCCTGTATGCCCTCCTAATGGCCTCCACAGAGGCGTCAATATGCCTCTTGCGCAATGTGACCACATTATTCACATGCTCCAAAATGTTGGCGTAAAATTCTCGCACAACCATCAAATTGGCCTCATCCGTCTCTTCAGCCCACGCCTGACCAGATCATTGTAAATATTGGGACAGTCATGTTGGAGAGATCCTATATCCATGCCCCTTTTCTGGTATTGTTTTCTTTGGTTCCTTAGCAGCAAACCGTTCCTGAGCTGCGTCAAAGACGAACCTGTTACTATCATAAATACGAGCATCAGTTGACGCTCGGGCTCTAGATGATTCCGTTTGTCCGCTGGAAGAAGTACTGGTGGTTCGACGCTTTTTGGAGGGTGCCATACTTCCGGAAAGAAGAACATCATTAGCGAAGCACAAAAGATGTGACCCAACTGCGGTTACTCAGACTTCAGCCGCATAATTGGTCACAATTCTCATTGACACTCACTGTGGCATTTTATCAAACACATTGTGGGCATCATTCACCGGAGCCCCCAATTAACCATGTTATAAACCAATTTCCACCACAATTGCCCCAATGTTACCCACCTAAGTTAAGATATACATCTACACAAACACAAACCCACAAGAAACTATGTATACACTACAAATAACTTCTAAGAGAAAAAGAAGAAAACCTACTATCTAACCAAGAATTCAAAAAGAAAATCCAACAAAAATTGGAAAAAAAAGACATACCTGAAGTGGGAGGAGATTGTGAGAAGTGAAGAAGAGTGGTGGGGATGGGATTGGCATTGAACCATGGGAGGATTAAGGTTGGGATTATTTGGAGAGGGGGAAGGGGCGTGTGAGTGGTGAGGGAGAGGGGGGGAATTTTAGTTGGGAGGGGGGAGAGGAGTTTTGGTCATGGGG